>DF243485.1:0-39185 GCA_000507305.1 Breviolum minutum Mf 1.05b.01 | reverse complement strand
TATATAAAAGTATTGAATATATATAGACATCTTGTTTTGACAACACTGCATTTTTTGATAGGTTGGTCCTTTGCTGACCAGGATTCTGCTAGAATTTAAGATATGATTATTATTTACTTTCTGCCCATCGTAAATACGGAGAGCAGATTTTTGGGTGGCGGGAAGACTTTTTTCCAAGATTCTTCAGACCGAGTATCCTCCAGGGAACTAACATATCCCACCAGGGAAAAAAGGGAAAAAATCATCGACTCAAAAGTGCCTTTGGGATGGTATATGTTAGTGTCCTGTATACTCTCCCATTCCCATTCCTGAATCACATGGTGAATGGATCAATGAGCGATTCTGGGCAGGTTGCAAGGAAGATGGATGATCGTGTCACCATTTTGAAGGTGCCATCGGAGGGAAGTTTTTCTAAATTCCCAGTGAGACAAAGTGCAACAAGGAGAAACGACACCCTTTGGATGTTTGATTTACGCGGTAAAATCCTACTCCTTTCAGTTTTGGGGATGCCATCATCCTGGTTCTTTAGTCATGTTGGGCTTTTTTTTAGGGTGGATTATACTACCCTCAGTAATTGATATACTCTAACCTTGAGGGATTACCCCAAAATCAACAGCTTGGTATCATGGGAATCCATGGGATTCAACTATCATTTTGAGGGTTTCTCACATAAGGGAAACTGTAGAGGTGGGTTCAGTAGATGTTGCAATTCGCACATGTACAGGCTGATGAGAAACTAATAGATGGGAGTTACATCATCTACTTTCACCCCAGTGTAGGCCCCTTTTGCATCCTTTGACTGTATTGGGAATTCTCAAAGCCCCTTTTGCTAATCCCATTAAGCAAGCATGGATGGCTACTTTGATGGGGTTCAGTGTTTTGTTCTTTTTGACGCACACTTCCGGAAGCATGATGCAGATGTGAGTCATGTTCTTTGTAGCCAAGATTTTGCTACAGAATATGATGAAGTCGTGACTTTTGCTTGTCGATGCATGTAGATAGACACTCTAAACAGAGATTGTTGCAATGTGTAAATACATGCATACCAATATGTAACATAATATCATAAGTATCATACTATACTATGTCATCCACGATATATTTGATACGGATAGTATGCTCACATTTGCTTCTAGAGGCAAACCCTAAACAAATCAATCACTACATGGAACGTCCTTTGCAGAAGATTAACTACCTATAGGCTAATAGAGGCATGTCTCAAAATTAGGAACCCCTCTAAAATCCCGGATTAACTGGTTCAGTTTAGTAGGAATCCATTCTAGTGCCCTGTAAACTTTGAGACACTCTCATATTGAGAGTTGAAGAACAAGTCCAATGCAAGACCTTACTTATCATTATTTGAAAACCTATTAATACGGATTCTCTCATTTCCTGCGGGTTTTGCGAGAAACCCTGGTTTTTTCAAAGATTTTCAAGGGGATGAACAAATGCTCACGTATATACATCGTGATTATTTTGCACGTGTTTGTATAGAAACCTATCATGAACCAATTAATCAGGATTTTGCCTGCTTCTCCCCAAAAATCTCCCTAGCTTCCACCTCGTGCCGGGGTTGTCCCCCTTCCCTCTCCAACGGCAAGCCGTTGTGGAACCCGTCCCAGGTGGACACGGATGTGGAAACCGAAATTGCCAGCGAATTTCAGATCGAGGAAAGATGGTGTTTGGTGGTTTGTGATGGAGGAACCCTCGCTGCAAAACGCAGATTTTTGTTTACAACCGGGTCCCATGGGAATTTCGTGTTAATTAATATTTCATTAGCTGAAAAGGCATTGTAAGTACATTTATAGCAAGGATTCTTTTTGTTGGTAGTTTCCGTTCATGTTTTGTTTTCAGGATTTCTATCCCAGTTTTTCTGAAAACAGGCCGAAACTTAAAAGGAAACGATAGTCTTCCAACTTCCAACTTCCAAACATCCATTTTCAGGTGCTAAGATGTTAGTTTCAGGGAGGGTAGCTCCTTATTTTTAGTCGAGTCGAATCAAAACACGCTGCTGTGTATTGTCAATGGTTCCGGGAACGGCAAGTTCACCCAGGATGCTTCAAATCAGCGTTTTCTTTTAGATATAATAGGAACATCACAGATCTGGGTAGCTTAGCTGATAGGTGATCTCGAATCCGAAAGACAAACATTGAATCATGGCTGGTCCACCTACCCCCCCAGAAATTAGGGTTTAATAAGGCTTTATTATTGGAAACCTATGGGGTTTTCATAAGCCCTGCATAAGGCCTTATTTTTGGGAGAGGGGTACCTTATTAAGGCCTTGTTAAACCCTCATTTCTGGGGTGGTGTAGGTTAGGCAGTTGATAGGTGGACCAGCCATGATTGAAGGTCTCTACCTGCCTTGTTCTGTCAGAGAAGCCATGACATCAACTTCCCAAAACAAAGAGAACTGGTACCGCTTCAAAGTCATCAGTGACTCTTAAACCTGTATTTTTTTGGGGGTGTGAAACTGTGAAACTGGCAACTGGCAAGAAAACACATTTACCTTGAAAGTAAATTAACAGAAAACTCTTCCAGGGAAGGATTGGAGACAGGTTTTCTGGGTGTCTCCGGTTTCTCCCGCAGTTGAGTGTACCTCCCTGAAAGTTGAGCGGGGAGTGTAGCTCGAAAAACCACAGCGTTTTTGTTCCACTTGACGCCACCAGGCGCTTCCGACATTGCTCTTCTTCAAAGATGGGAATATGAGGCAACTTCCCGAAGTTTCATTCCATCCAAAAATTCAATGGGATCTTACCAACGGACCCCGTTCAGTAAGTTGCGATCGAGCTATTAGATACTCAGGTTTTTTCGGGGTCTGTTCTGTAGGTCCGATTGGAGATGTCTTGGATCCATTCTTGGTGTGAGGGCCACGACAATGGAAAGGCTGAAGAAATGTAGCGCAGGAGTTTAACTGCATCCAACAACTTTGCCAAGATTACCCATCGGGGTATTGTTGGGAGCAATTACCGGATTTTTGTTCGCCTGGAGATGGAGTTGTTTATTTTCAAATCCGCCAGAAATCAGGGTTTAGTAAGGCCTTATTAAGGGAAACCAAGGGTTAACAAGCCCTTAATAATAAGGCCTTATTTCTGGGGGGGTAGGTTGACCAGCCATAAGGAATGACTACTGCGATCCCGAACATTTCACTTTATCATACTTGGTGAGATGAAATTGTGGCTGTGTGAATTTAAAGGCTTCAGTTCATTAGCTATCATCAAGTCACCCTGATTTATTGCTACATGCTGGAGATCTATGCTCTATACTCCCGGGCTGAAACCACTTGAGACACTTCAATTTTTGCTCTGAAAAACAAACCAGAGTTATGTAATGGTCTACTACGTTGATATAGGACGCACATTTATACCAAAGGTTCCCCAGTTTCTTTGAATATATGGGTGTCCAATCCAAGTGTGAGTCAGGTGACACCCCAACATATTCCAAAAAATATTGCATTTTCTATAGGAAAGTCCATGGGATTGGAAGCACACCTAGCTGCTAGCTTCCAAGAGGGCTCCCAAAGTTCACGTTCCATCACCTTTCTTTTTCGCATGAGCAAAATATCAACACAGACATTGGTAAACTTAGGCCATCTTTTTATTGGAGGTCCTTTCATGATGTTCGTTTTTTCTCCATTGACATGTTTCACAAATGCCCCGGCCTTGATTTCGGAAAATCGACCGACCGACGGACGTAGTACATAGGCCCGTGGCGAAGATTGAGGGCATGGTGAAGTCGGAATGGCTGGAGGATGGGATGGGAGGTGGATGTGGAGTGATCAGAGGAGCTAGATGCACCTAGTGTGAGCTCCAGAATCCCTGGAAAAACGTCAAGGTAGATTGGGGAAGCGCAATGTGAGCTATGTAAAGAGAGCGCCCCCAAAAAAATTGAGATGGAACCCCCAGATTGAATGTTTGGAAGATGTGTTTCTTGTTGTTGCGGGCTCTTTTACAAGTTACAGCCTTTCATTTTTTGGGGAGTGTATGTTATAAGTACATGCACATACCTGGAACCAGTGAATCTATTCTGGAGCTATCTCACCCTCCCAAATGGATTCAGATGCACATTGGATATACGTTATTTTCTGTATTACGCGTGGTTACACAGAAAGAGTGGCTGAAAGTTTCAGGATGAACACTTGGCCAGTTCATGTAAAAAGTGGACGAGCATATGAGCATGGGATGACCATTTTCCATTGAGCAGATGATCAAATGGCTTGCGGGATTGAGTGCTAACAGACAAGTTTCGACAGAGGTTGCGTTGTTCACTTGTTTTTTTGGTTAGGGTTGATTTCAATCCCTGTTTTCTGATGATATATTTGTTCAGAGTGGCTATCAACATGACTTCAAAAAGTCATTTTATAGTTGACTTATCATTTATGATTCATGATAGTTATCCATCCTGCTCACATCACCTTTGTATCCAACATCCTCTTTGATCCCAAAAACGGTGAAAGCCCTTGGCACATCACAGGACTTCATTGAAGAGCACCTGTTTTAGCGACGTCGAGCACCTCGATGACTTTGGTGCGAGGTGTTGGCGTGTTTCTGTTTTTTTCTGTAAGGTAAATTGTGACGTCAGAAGTGTGCAAGGTGGTGCGATTTTGGAGGCATGCGCCATGACATGTCGACTTAGACTCGCACTTACTATGATCTCATTGTTTCAATGGAAATAGGCAGAACAGGTGTTTCCATATTATTTACATGTTACGTGTATATGTTTTGGGTTGTTCCTTCCTGGTGATGTGCATCGTTCATGATAGATCTATGGATAGATCTCTATGTATTTGCATCCAGTATATGCATGCAGTACATGTACTCCAATTTTTTGGTAGCTGTATGTGTCCTACATATCATATATCACTAGATAAACTAATTGCTCTAAGCAGTTGATCCATAGTTGCTTAAATTGAATGGTCTTGATAAGATATGATTGATCTTAGATTCTGTATGTATACCACGCAATCAAATTAACTAAAAATTGCGGACAATCTCTCCCTAAGGACCCGAAATCAACACGATCCCGTGAGAAGGTTAATGAGACAGGCGGAAGCCAAAAAAAAAAAATCGGAGGCTTGGATTGCCGTAAGCCGTAAAAAGTGCATCCGGATGGACGGCTGACGGCTGAAACAGCTGGAAGAAATCTCCAACAAGATGGTGATTTATATTATGTATACATTGTCCAAACTATTTGTTTTTCAGATCTGTTTCAGTTTTTATTTTGAAGTATTTCGAAGTACAGAACTGGGTGGCAGTTTCAAATATTTTTTGTTTTGACCCCTATTTGGGGAAGGTTCCCATTTTGACTATATTTCTCAAAGGGGTTGAAACCACAGACTAGATGTGCTACCTCTACACCTCAAAAATTGACTTTATGAAAGCCTGTGTTCTCCGAAACGCTTTTTTGTAGTGACCTGTTGAATTTTGGCTATTTCGTTGATAGGAGGATGAAATCCTAGCCAGTCATATTCCGGCATTATTTCATAAGCCCTGAAATATATGGATCCTAGAGCCCAATCACGATTCAATGGAAGGTCAGCCATGATCAGCGAAGGGTTTTTCACTCATACCCAAACACTCAATGTATGGTATCATTACTTACATTTACCACAAAAACTAATCAAACGTATAGGTAAATATAGCTAAGTATACCATACATTGAGTGTTTGGGATGTCGAAACCGCAAACTCGGCGGGTACCTCTGGAAGCCCCACCGAGCTTTTAATTTGTACGAGAAGAAACAAAAAGACGCTGGGAATCGCTGGGAAAATGACCAGTATATAACAAAAACTTTGAAAAGAACATGATGGTTTTATTTCGATCCTTTCTTTCTGGGAATGCTTACTTTTCAGGAATGGTAAGATGTTGAACTTTTGGGGTATATATATATTGAGTAATTACTGGCCAGACAGAGGCCAATTTCGAAAAAATCCTACGCAGAACATGGGTTGTAGCATTTGGTAAATCTGATGAACATTGATAGACAACTTCCCAGGACAAAAATTATGAGTTTTCTGAAAACAGGAGTGAGAAAGCCGCAAATAAGCAAGGGAACATGTTGTTTTTTCATGTGTTTCAATCAAGACGGATATGACCAGCATAGTCAAAGAGGTAAACATACATAACTCCTCAACAAGTGAAGATGGATGTGAACATGAATCCCGTTTCAATCTGAACACCCTTTTTGTATCTTTTTGTCCCAATGTTTTTGGCCTATCTTTGTTTGGATAGGCTCATCTTTCTGTGTTTCTTCCAATGCCTTTGTGTTGGCTTCTGCTTCGCGGCTTCGCTCGTGGGTCATAAGTGCACACTGCGATCGCGACAGTGGAGAAAGTGCCAGAGTTGTACAGTTGAATCACACAGACTTCGCTCAAGCACTCAAGCACTGTTGATTTCCTTCCTGGGAGAGGTCACATTTCCCTGCATTTCTGGCATGGGCCAATGTAAAATTGTTGGGCGTGTCCGAAGGGATTACCTGGTAACAATTCTGTTCTGAGGATGAAGTTTAGACATTCAAATAGGGAAACTGAAATTCTAACCAGCCATAATTTGTTTTTATTCCAACTGCTTCGCAGCAAACTTGTCATACTATATTCTCCATATAGATATAGTTCATGTTGGCACTTTGTTGATCTCCTTTCTTTGCTCCTCCGAAAATCAGAAGGAAACTTCAACAACAAGAGCTATCATATGTGACCGAGCCAGGAGGCAGGCAACAGTGCAGATGCTGATTTTCACTTCCTGATGGTGCAAAAAAGACAAAGAGGTACGCCAGGCAAGAAATCCAAGGAAATCGAGTTTTCGTTGTAACTGGGTTGGGTCTGGCATAGATCCACCATGATATCAAGAGATCAAGAGATTTACACGAAAAAACACACGTGGTTTGGTCCCCTGGATGGAAGCATGATGAAGTCACAAGAGTCGTACATTTATTTTTGTTTTTTGCGCAGGTGGTTTGCTATCAGTTCATCTATAGGTGTTGCATTCAACAGATTTGTTTTTATGTTTATTCACAGTTTATGAATACTTGGGGAAGTGTTCCTTTCAATTCATGTTTTTTTGTTTTCAACACGATACAAAAACCGTCCCACAAAAAGATATGATAGGCCTTCTCCGGCAGATTCTGAGCTGTAGATTGGCTTTTGTGCCCTGTTGTCATGGAACAAAAAATCGGATGAATTAAAGGAACGCAGGGTTTCCATGGACAATATGTTTGATTGTTTCCTGAACAAGTTGAAATTCCGAAAGTGTGTGTGTGTGTGTGTGCATGTGTGTGCATGTGTGTGTGTTGGTTGTCTAGAAAGTTTGGAATTGATACTTAAGCAAAGGTGCCAGCAGTGAGGGAAGACAAAAACATCAGGAGAACTTCCGGGGGAGAGCATCTAAGAAGTCCTAAGATGGAATATGGTTAGTGATGGGATGTCGGATGTCTCAGGAATTTAGGAAATAGGTTGTAACCAGGTTGTAGTCCCAGCTACCCCATGTACAAGTGGGTTGTAAAGTTACCCAGTCTAGTACCAAAATTTGTGGTAAATCCTATCTTTCGATGTTCATGATACGTGCCATAGTTGCCCAATCTCAAGTTTGGGGTATGTTATTTATTGCTATTTGTTTTTCATGTTCCTTTCTGCAACGTTCTGTGAGTTTTTGGACGCTTATTGTGGAATGACCAAAAGAACGTTGTGACAAATCTTGCCTAGTGCTATCTCTTGACTCTTGAGTCACAAAAATCTTCACATGTGTTTCATTTCGCGGGATTCTCCAGCTGCAAACGCATCCTTTGCTGGTGCTCCTTTGAATTGTGCATCTGGAATCCCCCTTTTAATCAGCACAGCGAGCTGCTGTGGACTAGTGGTCTCTCTTAGGTTGCTGATGCTTATTCACCCTGGTAGTTGTTTTTTTTGAGGAAAGATAGGTCAATGAACGATACACAGAGCGACTCCTTGCATTTAAGGACACTTTCCGACCTTGCTTCCTCAGACCCAAAGCGATCAACGAAAGGTGTACAGATATTTATGTATTATATATATATACATACGATATAGGAAACATGGGTAAATATGCAAATTGTGGTGATGAATTTCCCCCTCATTTCTAGGCTTGTAGGATCTTTGGGTTTCTTCGTGAAGTATTGCCACAAGATGCTCATATGTGGGTTGTTGGGCCGCTATGTTTGGTGTGAACTGTCTATACCCATAGGATCCATGTATGGTATATTTCACTTGTGACAATGCAATATCTAAATGCAACAGGTCTACAACCTGTGAGGGTCAGCCACGCCGGCGTTGACGGATGATCTGTGTTGTCGATCTGTGGTGTCCTCGCAGACGTTCGACAGCTGCAAGACAGGGTTTGTTGAAGAAAAAGGTGTCTCGGCTGATGCGGACACTTTGGATGATTTTGTTTCCTCCACTTTTGCAGTGGTTTAGTTCTACTCCTCCGAAAACTCACATGGAATTGTTCAAAAATCCGCCATGAATGAGTCGATGTATTTCCTATGGAAGCACGGAGATTTTCCATCCACCCAATCAACTAACATATTTGCTTTATAAACTTTACGGACCTCTGGGAACCATGTTTCAACAAGTGACTAACATGCCAACAAAAAGGGGGGGCGGGGAACATTGTTTTTCACCCATCCACATTAAATTTCACGGGAGTTTTCATGGGATCATTTCCAACACCTTTTTATGACCTTTTGGACCCCAAAATTCATCAACCACCGTCGCAAAACATCACCATGGCTATTTGATGTAATATAGGGGATGATATCCTATGCAGTTATATTCCGGGATTATTTCATATGCCATGAAGTAATGATACCAATGCGAACCAATCAGGATTCAATTGGAATGTTAAAAATGGGGTTTGAACGTATATTTTGTGAACTCATTTTGGCAGATACTTTATGTGATCTTGGTGCGAAGTTGACTGGGGGTTTTTGCCAAATGGCAGAATAAAACAGAAAGGTAACTGTAAAAAAGGATCGTGATGAGCACATGAACAAGGGATGATTATTTTAAAACGCCGCAGAAATGAGCAAGTAGCAGTATACGTTGTGGTGCGCGAATGATCTCCAGAAGAGAATCACATCAAACAATTCGAACAACACTCTGAGAGAGACAGGGCTTGTTAGAGACATGGATTACTTCCAGATGGAACTTGCTTCTGCATTAATATGTAATTACAGTATAGGCATCCGATATGGATATAGTTTGGGAAGGGGACTTTATCAAGCTGACCAAACATTTCAGGAGTTTGGTGCCGCCTGTGAAATATAATCAGATTCAGATTCACTCAGACAAGGTTGAAAGTAGAAGACGTTACCCTGCGAAAGGGGGACAAACCAAGTCACCATTTGATACCCTTCCTCCATGGAAAAGGGCTAAGTCAGGAAAAAAACCTGAGAAGATGGGTTCCTCAAAAACAACCAAACAAAATGGCTCAAACAACAACAACAACAACAACAACAACAACAACAACAACAACAACAACAACAACACACACACACACACACACACACACACACACACACACACACACACACACACNACAACCACAACCACAACCACAACCACAACCACAACCACAACCACAACCACAACCACAACCACAACCACAACCACAACCACAACCACAACAACATGCAACTTCCATGTTCCGTGTTGCTTCAAGATTGCTGAATTGCCCACCGAGCTCTCTCTTGGCTCAATCTGTTGGCAGCTTGAGCATCCACCATGGCAAGGTCTCGGTTGGGGTTGGCTGGCCCCTTTTTTTGTAGAAACGAAATGACCTTCCTGGGAACTAACATATCCACTTTTAGTCGATGATGTGTTCTTTTCCCAAGGAGGGATATGCTAGTTCCCTGGAGGGTATGTTGTGCAGAAAAATGCAAGGCTCAATCCATAAATTTATCCAACTTTTAGATCATTTGTTCCTCTTTGAGGAGGGTCCAACTCCAATATTTCATGAGTGAAAAAGGTTGTTTTGAGTAGCACCATGGTTGGTTCTATTACAGTAATTGAAAAGTAGATGGCACAGTCCCGATATATTGAGTTATTTTTTGGTATTTGTGCCATCTATTTTGACCTTAAGGTAGAACTTTGATCCTGTCACTTCATTCCCCAAACAATTGTGCCTCTTGGATGGTTCTTTATGATGAGCACATGCGCCAACCATGAGTATTTTCCATACTAAGGGACAAACAAATGAGCAACTGGTTGGGGGTGGAGCGCTGACTAATTTATTTGTTTAACCTTGCGTATGTAATTCTTATTGAAGACTTGGGATACAACTCTATCCCAGATATTGGCACAAAATGTAGGATAGAACATGCAGTGTCGTTGATTGAGGGCTTCCGGGTTTATGGGATGAAATCAGTGATTCAAGCATTCGGCCACCTGTTTGGTCCATGCATTTTGTAAGAAACAACATTTTGAAGCGTCCCGTCAATAGCAAAGTCCATTCATTTTGTAGTGATTTGATGTTTCAGCAGTTTTCATTCTAGCCGCTGATTTTGATTGAACTTGCCTTTCTCTAGCCCAGCTATTTTGTAGAGTACCAAGCATTTTGAACAGTCCTGACTCATTTTTTGGCCTCATTGCAAACAGTGCAAACAATGGACATTTCACAGGTCACAGGGGACATATTTACCTACATTGACTTAACAACAGCCACTCATATGTGTGGGTCCATGTTTGAGGTGGAACATGTGGATATGATAGTTTTTTTCAGTGGGGAATGACTGAATAATAGATTTCAGAGCCATTTTGGAACAGAAATTTCACTACTGAAGGTGGTTTTTTATGCTCATCATAAGCTTGAGCTTTCAGATTTTGTTGGGTAAGCTACACAGAAAAACAGCTGTAAGTTGATTTGCGGATGGGAATTGTTGAACTTAGATGTTCCAGGAATCCCTTTCAAATAGCATCAAGTAATTACAATGGGATTGGATTCAACGCCGTTTCTTTTTACCTCGAAAAAAAACGTAGCCGAAATGAATCTTATTGGGGGATCATTCATGGAAAAGGCAGGAGTCAAGAAGAAACATGCAACACACACCCAACAAGAATCCAAGTCTAAGTATCACCTTCTTGGTTTCAGCCTATTGAAATTGTGCAAGAAAAACTGAGGGGCCGCTGAAGTCTAAACATGCTGACTGATGATGCATTGGAATAGATACTTTGTAGCTGCTAGAAATCGAAACACCTTTGGGGTATTCAGATCCAATCGAAATTTCATTGTAGTTTTTGAATAGTCCCAGCATATCCCAGCAAATCTCAAGTAACACCGAAAAAACGGTCGGTGTTCAGGTCCGCACGGTTGAGACTTGTTCCAGGTGGGGTTCCAGGGGTTTCACGCTTCAAACAGGATCAATAAATGAAAATCACCGTGCTCAAAGACTTAGGACAACGTTGGTCAAAATATAACGATGTCAGATGCCCTCATGCCCAAAAGATAGGTTATACTAATACTGCTTTTACATATAGAGAATCCCAATAACTTTAAACTTTTCTTAGGGAAATCCTTGGTCATTGATCATATTTCGGCCAGACACTGGTACGATCCATCAAAAGATTAAATGAGCATTGATTCCATTTTTCCACTAAATAGGTTTATCCTGCATCTAGTTTTACAATGTTTTTGTTGCTGCTTTGTGGTTACCGTGAGTAACGACAACAACGAAACCAAGCAGTTGGGTTGGCCCGGCCAACTGCCATCCAGTGATCGGGCCAATCAAAGATGTTTTCAAAACATGTTTTTTTCTTGAAGGGTTTCCGGAAAGATATCGGTTTTGATTTACGTAGTGACTACAATGCCATTTAAATGGTTTTGTGTTGTTTTTTAGTCACTACACATGAGGATATAATGAACTCTTCATAAATCAGTCTGATATGTCTGATTGTTTCTCACCAGCGATGAAAATTTGACCCATCTTTGGGGGATGTTATACATGGGGATTGGCACAGGTGAAGCCTTCAATGATACCATGACATCCTGGCAGTTTGTTGCCATGTATTTTGCTGGTGAAAGTAAGTGGTTCTCAACTCACAAAATTGGTGGAGTGGTAAACCTGGTGTGGTTTCAAATAGTTTTTTTGTTTTTACACCTACCTGGGTAGATGATCCAATACGACTAGTATATGTTTCAAATCCAGTTGAACCCACCAACTACTGTTGATGGCTGAAATCCTAGACCAGTTGAGGTTGGTAGTTTCTCCCATTAATTTCAGGGTTTTGTACATCTCAGGTGGTTGGCCGGATTTCTGAACCATCAACAGTAACACAGGAACCGTATTAAGCGCACATGTTTGGAGAGTTGCTCCCTCTGAAACCTTGACAACTTAAACCTGGAAGAAAGGAAGATGTGAACGAATGTGACATGGCATGGAATTGTTGGTTTCTCAGCATGAGAAGCAAGAAGTGTGATAAGACAGTTATGTATATATATTTTTATATATATACATATAAAAACAGTTTATGTTTACATACTCATGAATCAATATATAATTACAATCTGTCATCAACCATCATTGTCCATATGTCAATGAATCATCATTGACTGTGGACATTCCATTTTTGGTGTTTTCAGGAAGTTAATGTTTACATGTGTTAAATCAAGATCATGAAGACCCCAAATTAGATGGAGTACTATATCTACTAACATGTCCCGTTTTCAAGGCACTTTTGAAGATGATGTTACCTTTTCGCCAGGTGGGATATGGACTCTTTCCCTGGAGAGTAAACATGACCCATAGGATTCAAGTCTGGTATATTTACCCACATTTACCATATAAATCAACCAAATGTAGGTAAATATACCATACATGGACCCTCCGGTGATGCCTTAAATCTCTGGTTCCAAAATCAGCAGTCTCGACTTAGCTCGCCTCTTGTCCAAGCCAGGGCTCATAGCTGCTACCGGATTATGGGCAGCAGTACTGAGTTGCTTATCTATGACAAGTGCATGTGTGCCATGATGGTGGGTGTTTCCGTAGAAGGTGGTACCCCCAAAGCATCCATTTTAATAGGGTTTCACCATGATTTTCACCATCCATTTTGGGGAGGCTTGGAAACACCCATGTGGAATGATGTGAAATGAAGTATACTACTTATACAGTCTACATTGATATACATTTATGTTGATATATACTGGAATGATATTTGTTTGTTGATATACATTGATATACAGACATGCTTTGATATGTTAAGAGTGACTCATAGCGAGGTCACAGGACCTCAGCACAAAAGGATCCAAAAGTTTCAAAAGCTATATAGTTTATTTAGTAAGAGATTTACGACTGGTTTCAAGTAGATCTAGCTTGGTGCACAGTGATTCCATGCACCCTTGCAGTATATATAATGATGTATATAGTTTGTGTGCATATTCGTATCAACTTAATATAAACATACTGTTTACATAGTTTATTGAACGAAAAAGGCAGAGTCCGAAAGTTCAGATTCAATGAGCGTTGGCGGTTGAAGATTTGCTAGTCGAGCATTTGTTGGTGCTTCCTCTCCACAACTGGAAAATGGGAGCGCTGGGGAGCTCTAGGTACTTTACTTGGGTTTCTCCTGTTGATCAATTGAGATGTAACAAAAAGTGTTGATTAATTTACATGGGGATTCTTCGATGTGTTGGATCCCTAAAAACTATATCTGGAAAAAACAAATCGTGAACCACGTTCCACCATTTGGAAAGTAGATGAGTTCTCAAGTACAAAGTTTCCTCTCCAGGCATCGAATCGGCATCCCGCCTTGGGCAATGGAAAGCAGTCTTCAAAAAATGCCTTGCGGAGGAACATGCGGGTTATTTTTTTGTGGAACCTCTACTGAGGGGATTGCCCAGCGAACCAGGTAAAGTATACAGTATGATTATACAGAATATAATAGATAATATGATATTTTACGAGACGTATGTGCAATAATGTTTTAGGCGCTCCCTTTTAAACGTGATCTCGGTGTGGTAAGGGATGACCAGCAAAAAAATACGAGTCAATGTCTGCTGATGGACAAAATCCTGCGAACCAGTTGATTAAGTAGAATTGGCTGTCCAGTTGACCAGTGCTTCAACATCTTGAACCATCCCAAGGTGAGTGAAACTATGTTTGTTTGTCTAGCAACCTGTCAATCCAAACATTTAAACATCCAGATTGTTGCCGCACTGAGAGACAACCTGAGAGCCATTGAGAACCTAGGTTCATCAAGAGCCTTCATCCAGGTCTCGGCTTGTTGGGGTCATTGATGCCGTAACACTGTGAGTCGATGCTTATCACCAAAACCATTGTGAGCGTAGTGTAGTATATAATACATTCCATCATGATAGTGTCACAATAGGCTTGTATATTATAGTACCTTCATCACAATACCCGAACTAAGAAATTGTTTCTGAAACATTTCGCAGCTCCCAGGATGTTTTTGGTCGACGATCTTTGTTTGAGTTGTGGGTGAATGAGATTTCAGTGGCACCGAGGTTTCCGTTTTCTTAGTTTTGAACGCTGACGAGTTGGTTCCAAGTTCGAGGACTACCACAAAGAAAAACAGCGACTAACTTTGTGTTGCTTTTATCTCAGGCATTTGTGGTGTTCCCAGCCATTCGTGAGGCATTTTCAAGATCTCATGTTGCAAAGTGTTAGGCTCCTGGTAAACCAAGATAGCATCTGAAATAGACCACTGGAAACTGAGATTCCTATTGGAAACCCATCATTTTTTAGGATCCAGCCCTTGGTTCCTCGCCAGGCTCCATCTCGAAGAGATTTCCTGGCTTCCGCTTGGGATTCCCAGTCACAAAGTGGGCCCTAAGAACAGTCCCAAATGCTCCATGGGTTTGGAATCTTTATTAAGCTGGTATTGCCTATTGTAGGACTAGTATTTATCCAGCTATTGCCTATTCCCCTATGTCCATGGGACCTATGTCCATGTTCCCCTTGAATGTAGTTTTTTTCAACTATTGCATACATGTTGTAGGTAAATAATCAATGGAGCATCTGGGATTGTAAGTAAACGGGGTTTATAACTCCACTTACGAAGGGTAATGACATGTAATGACTAACCCCTTGATTTCAGGCCATGAACAAGTTATATATAAACTCCATTTAAGCACCCAATTTGGTGAAGGTTGAAGGCAAAGAAGATTTACCAACCCAAATACCTTAATCATATGGTATTTTTTGAACCCTAGATTTACCCTCAAAAAATTAACAACATGTAGGTAACTATACCGTACATTGAGTGTTTGGGGCAAGTATTTGTTGAAATTGAGTGAAGTGTTTATTGAAGTGTTTTGCAAAGAGAGTCTAGCAGAATATTTTTCTTGATGGCTTTAGGTAAGTGACGGAACACTTGATTTGAGTCAGCATTGTTCTTGATCAATCCGTGAATCGTTAGAACTATGAGGTGCATCCATCCAAATTCTCCAAGATTGACTTCAGAATAGCCATCAAGTCACCAAAGTTCTAGGAGTGTTTCGCGCATGTGTTGAGATTCCAACGTTGTAAAGCATTTGTTTGCCTGATGTTTGCTTCCTGTGCTGTAACCAAACACAAACGAACCCTTCGTGAGGCGAATTGCAACGCGTCACATAAAAGAAACTGTTTCTTGTGAAAGCCTGAGATTGACCAGATTTTTTCACTATCTGAAACCTTATATGAGTGTTTCCAAAAATAGGGGTACCCCAAAATGGATGGTTTATAATGGAAAACCCTATTAAAATGGATGATTTGGGGATACCACTATTTTTGGAAACACCCATGTTTTCTTGGGCCCAATAGTTTTAATCAACTTTGATGCAGATGTGTTGTCCAGAGTGACCTGGTCCGGGGGTTACCCGAAAAAAATGTGCTAATCTTTCGGTTGGTCATGTAAGATGAGGCCGTTACATCACATACAGATATGATACGTCCGTGTATGTCCCATATTTTTTTTACTTTCATTTGGGGAAGATTCCCATTTTGACTATAAAGGAATAGTTGTGGTTCAACTGGTTGAAATCGGTACCAAACGAATATATATTATGGTAAAGTCATGATCAACCCAATGATTAATTGGTAGACGATATTGATCCAAAAGTGACAATTTGTCTGGGAATTCAGGGGACCCGTTGTAAAGCACCAACAATTCACCACCAAGCAGCCATTTGGTTGACATGGGGACTACTTCAGTAGTGCAAGATGTCCAAGATGTTAACGTTTATATCCTCGACCTGGCGTTATGTTCCTGTTCCGAACGAGTGTTCAACTTGCTGGTCATGCGTCTGGCAGAATGTGTTGGAACAAGTTTGTATGGTAGCACCTTCATTAACTTCACTGTTTTAGAAATACATCAAGCCATTTGCAATGCTGGGAATTATATAATTGTTGGACACTCATGTCAGGACTGCGGTTGAAGAGGGTTTTGGTGATATGCAGGTAGAATGCAGTGCATGTTTGTATTTCCTGTATATGATATGTATCCCTTCCTTGGTTGCCTACGTGAGTTGTGGTTCCAGGGTTGTAGCTATAAGCCTATAAGCGCTCACTTTGATTGATACATTGCCTCAAGCAGGAAGAAACTTGTCCGCCGCTTCATATCATTGCAAAGGTTTTTTTTGCTACGCAGTGCAGTTTCAGCATTGGCTGACCAGTTTTAAGAAAAACATATAAACCCAGCAAATTGCACCCTCCTCATACCGGACACAGCGTCTTTCAGCAGTGGTGGGATATGATTTTCATCTTGCGTAGGCTGTGTAGGTGGGCTATCTCTGTTCATTCTTTGGAGTGTACCAGCTTCTCTATAGGTACATGTTCACAGATGTTACCAAACAAATGGTGGGGTTCAATCAATTTGTAAAAAAATCCACCATAAGATATCAAAACAATGAAACATACCGTAATAATCCATATCAACTGCACGATTTTGTCCATCACTACGGATTGTTGAATCATCCCCACTGAGTGAATACTCCACACTTGTATGATTACTATTATATGTATATCTAAGTATCTTCACCCTCAATTTATCTCAAAAAATGTAGTTTCTCAACATTTTTTTGTTTTTTTTTGCTAAGACTTTACAACTTCTCCACCTGTTCATGTTCGTTTTCGATGATAGATCCCATGGTGCCTAGGCCGTAGCAGGAAGTGCCATTTTGCTTCCCGGAAGTGCCGTGGTGATGAAGTTAGTAGGTTGATGTTGACTGAACAATCCATCCCATTTTCAGGACATGGGTGTTTCCTGAAATGGTGGTACCCCCAAATCATCCATTTCAATAGGGTTTTCCATTATAAACCATCCAATTTGGGGTACCCCTATTTTTGGAAACCCCCACATGTTTGATACTCAGATTCTGGTGAGGATTTTTCCAGGTGTAAGTCGTGGTATGTATTCATTGTATCATGCAGTGATTCTTCTCATTACAATTTTATTATCTACAGATTTTGTTCAGGTTCTTGTAAAAGGTGGTAGGTAGAACATATACCGCTTATATACTGGAGTTTTCATCCGCTGAGTTGAGCATTCATTGGGTCATTCATTGGGTGCACTTGATCAGATAGGTAGGTTATTTGGGTATCTCACCATGACACATGGCAGGGATTTTTTTGGCAGGTGCTCAAGCTGACATGATGCTGGCGGGTAAGAACCGCGTCTCTTGGCACTCAGCACGAATCATCCGGGTTTTTTCATTCCAAAAAGGTGACACCAACAGAAGTTGAACATAGAATTCCAGGGAATTAACATATCCCCCTGATACAGCATATTTGAAGATGATTTTCCTTTTTTTTCAGGTGGGATATGTTAATTTCCTGGAGGGTAGAATTCCAGATTGTGCTTTCAAATATTTTTTGCATTTTTACCCCTACCTGGAACGATGATCCAATTTGACTACTGTATTATTTTTTCAGATGGGTTGAAAACACCAACTAGAATTTTGGTTAAAAGATGGATCCGGATAAAGTCGCATTAAATTGGCTGAAATGGACAAGTATACATCTGGCTAAGTTTGTACAAATATATTCTATACCAAATCCATACCAACTATACCAATCTTTTTCAGGGTACTTTAGTTTAGTTCCAATCAGGACCTGTGAATGTTTGGCTTCAGCCTCCAAAACTTTGGTTCTTGTCCAATTCAAGCAAAGGTCATGGTTGATGTTTCCAGCTACTAATGGTTGACTTAACTCCCAAGAGATTTACTTCTCAACAGGAAGATTCAAATATGTACGTATACATATATACACATATTTTACCCTCCCTGAAACTAAGATAGCACCTAAAAATGGATGGTCTGAAGACGACTTTCCGTTTGGGTTTCGGCCTATTTTCAGGTGCTTTTGCTGTTAGTTTCAGGGAGTGTCAGGCATGTCTAAACGTGAGATGTCACGGTCAGTCTGACAAAATGAGGCATTCCCAGCATTACCCATAGGATCCATGTATGGTATATTAACCTACATTTGGCTCAATTTTTTTGGTACTGGTAAATGTAGGTAAATATACCATACATGGATCCTATGGGTTAGTTCAAGGCGGTACTTGTTGGAAATGGTCCTTAAGTCGTTGGGTTTTTATCCGATGGTCAAAGGGGGTCAAGGTATTTTCCCCACAAAAATCTACAGTCATTGTTGAGATTTCTTCTAGGAACTACTGCTATCTGTTAATGATTCAGAAATCCGGGGAGAAAACCAGCTGGGATGTATAAAACCCTAGGTAAATGATAGGATAAACTACCAACATCAACTGGTGATCGCCGGAGTTCTTCCATCAACCATATCTCTGGGAAACCGGATACACGTTGTGGGTTGTGACTGCCGAGATCAACTCTTTGTCCCTGGAGAATGACGTGAAAAGTGGCAACTTCGATGGCTATGACATGAAAGGTGCCATTTGCCGGGAAGGGATGAGGACAACTAGGTGTTGGTTTTACTGTGCATATTTTTATTTTCACCCCGATACCTGGGGAAATGATCCAATTTGACTATATACTATATAGTATTTTTCAGATGGGTTGTTTCAACCACCAACTTTAAAAAAAAACATATGGAACGTGTGAACTCTCAGAGATTCTCCGGATGTGTCACCGAAATGATGTGGCGAGATGGTGAGACTTTGATGTTTGAATCTTGTCAGATACAGATTTAGTTCCTGAAATGTGACCAATGGATACCTTCCGAAAATGGTCCACATTTGGAACAAAAAACCTTTCACATTACTCTCATTGTTAATGATCCATGTTCAAATTTCAAAAAGAGAACATGTTTTTTTTTCTGGCATTTTAGTGCCTGACTTTCGCATCATGAAAATTTGAAAGAGACAGCTGTTCAAATGATCTATGAGATGCGTATCAGTTGAGGATGACTAGAAGTTTCGATTTTGCAGGACCACATGTAAGAAAACTCGGTGTGGCGGGCGCCATGTTTTTGAACTCTGTGTATTTGTTTGGGATGATTGAGATTGACGCATACCCGCAGCATCCAGCGATGGCCACCAAAAAGGCAACTTAAGCAGTTATAGTTTATAAGCAACATCGAAAGAAGCCTCATTTGGCATGCTTGAACAGTATTAAACATTTAATGTCAACAAATTCAACCTATATAAATTTGTAAATCCCAAATGAAGAACAACCACGGAAGGAAGGCAAGAACTCGATGTTGAATACTTACTAAACATAATATGCATTTCAAACTCTATAGTGAAGCACTCATTTTCAATCTCCCAGTGTTTTGTTGTCCACCAACCTAAAAGACACCACGATGAATTTTCCCCATCGAAAAAAAAACGCCCCCAAAGGTACCGAAGATCGACTTGGAAGCCGGCTCACCAGCAACTATGACAAGGTGAAGCCTGTTTGTGAAGAGATCAATGTCGCGGTGAACGTTGGAGTGCTCAGGAGATCTCGGTCCTATTGAAATACTCTTGATGGAAGAAATCCGGCGATCACCACCTGACAGGTATGAAACCCTGTGAATAAAGGGATATTTACCATATCAACTGGTTAGCCGGATTTCTTGCATCAACGGTGTAATATAGTATGTTGTTTTGGGATGGATTTTTTTTTGGGGAGTTTTGAACATCAACCGCCTTGGAGCTTAAAATGATGGGGATCAACGTTTTTTGGTGAAGATCCTTGTTTGAACTGTCAGCAAGCAGTGATATGAAGGAGAGAAAAGAGCTTATTTGCGCTTATTTGCAGCCCAACCGAATCCCCAAAAGCATTTGGAATGGTTATGGCAATTACTCTGTCAAGAACAGAATCCTTTCTTGTTTGTACATGAAGGGAGAAATAGTTAAAACGGGATGTATATAGTAATAAAAATATATATGTATTTACATATGACATATGTATACATAGGGATCTGTCTTAAGGAAACTATACTACCCGTTTTGAAAAGAAACATCTAAACAAGCAGTTTGACCTGACGCTCCAAAAGAGGTTCCAATGATCTCGAAAGGATGTCCTAAACATGTTTCTCTTAAGCAGATGGTTGGTCTTTGATTTTTAGCCCTGGATACTGACGGTACAGACCTTAGGGTGCCGCTTGCCATCTATTTAATTGACGCTATAGGGTGCGATGTGCTGGAATCTATCCATAGAAATCAACAACATGAAACGTTTTTACTGAAGAAAACTTTTGCCATTCCTTCTTAAGCAACCTGAGTACTGTTGATGCAAAACTTCGACTTAATCAGTTGATGGTCATATCCTGATTTTGACCACTAATACTATGATGTTCATGGAACTTAGTGTATAGTATATACATAGCTAGTTAGTGAACGTTAGTGATTAGCTGGAATTGAGGTACTACATGATACTCATGATACTTTATTCTGTATACTACATGACCTTTTCATCCACCTTTGTAGAAGGCGCTTTTTTGCACCAACGTCACGTTGTTTTTCCTCTCAGGGAGGTTCCCGCACGAGCCTGGACGATGCCACGAAGCGCTACTTGTGTGATCGAAAGGATCTGAAGAAGAAGAAGGCTCCAACCGCTTCCCACGAGTGGTTACCGGGTGCACAACAACCCACCGTGGTATTGTTGATGACGGTGGTCCGATTTTTAGCCAAGAAACACTAATTATGAAACAATTGGGTGATATTTTGATTGAAGTTGATGGTATGTTGATGGTTGATGTTTGCTGCAAACTTTCATGACATTGGTTTCAATTGTCATTTTTGTTGAATTTAATTTGATGAAGACTCGAATTTCATGGACAGACTATCGGAATGAAACTTGATTGGGTCGATGAATCTCCACTGAACTGGGACCCAAGTTTTGCAGGTGAGGATTGACCCCATATTGAAGGTTTCTTTTAAATGAACCAAGTAGGGTATAATGGAATTCGATACATGGCCACAACTCCATCCAAATCGGGGTAACTAGTTTTTGCCACTTACAGTTTGAGAAAATCATCTCAGGTAGTGCAGATCAGCCATTAACAGTATCACCTTGTTGAAGAGGTGTAGAAAAAAATCTATACCAAACTGGGCAAATTTCGACTGAAAAGACCCTCAAACAAATGGATCAAATGGTGCTTTGGGGCTGATGGTATGATGAACATGAATTTGTATTCGATATCCATTTTCTAATTCTCATCCCGATAGTATAAATATGTTTATATACAATATAGATACACCAATCACCATTGCTTTGGAATACAGGTATAGGGTGAATTTCTTCAATCGATCCCTTATCAACCCACAAGGGGCCCGTCGTCTTGGACACAGGTTCGTACAGTCACAGAATCCAAACATGTGTTCAATCCTAAATTGGCTTCAATGTGAAGTGGCTGATTTTGATTTATGCATGTAACCTTTGAAGGTTTCAACCATAGTTCGTCAACGTTGCTTGGGAAGAAGTGGGGCATGTTCAATTAGAATCATCTAAGGCTAAGGGCCGGATAGAGTGCATCGCTGAACTACCAGCATGTCAGGAAGAAGGTGGAGAGTTTTCCTACACGAAGGCAGCCAAAGAAATGAATGAACAAAAATTGGAGGACACCTGATCATTGGAGAAAATGAATGAATGTTCAATGAATTGCGCCGGAGTTGCTCGAAGTCAGTAAAAATCGAACTGTGCATCCCTTCAATGCCCACTCTGCATTAAACAATTCCAGTCAACCTGTGTTTCCGCCGCATCTTTTCTTTTCAGCCCTTTACAAATGGCAACAGATTGGCGGTGTTGGATTGTTTCCTGTGCACTCAAAAATCTATCTCAGATGTGCAACAAGAAAGTCATGCATTAGATATACATACATGTGCTTCCATTATATGTCTTCTATTTTGCACAGTCACTAGACACTAGACACTTCCGGACTCGCAGAATATGTTTTCGAAGGATAGGGAGCCTCGTTTCACCGGAACCTCATGCAGTGCTTTGCTTCTCAAAGCAAAACTCCTGAAGACATCTTGTGCTTGATTCCCAACAGAGTCAAATGCAATTTACACTCCAGGTCAGGTGGCTTTGGAAAAGCTACTCCAGCTATGAGTCAAACGTGCTTCTGTCTTGATGTGAAGCTTCAAGAATGGTTATGTACTCTACATATCAGGTGCTATGTGTCTAGCTGTTCTTTGTACATACATACTCCCTGAAGTTTAACATAGCCCCTGAAAATAAGCCATCCCAAAAGGAAAGTAGTCTTCCAACCATCATTTTCCAGCTACGTTAAACTTCGGGGGTGTATGTATGTATTTAAATTTGTTTATGTATATTTATATACTTACATATCATATCTAGGGTTCCTTCCTGGATGCAACAAAAAATAGTTGCCCTTACCCAGCAACCGTAACGGAAATTTATGTCCCTTCGTTCTCGTAGGACATGCGTGCAGAACGAAAAGCGGAACGTGAAGCACGGCTGAAGATGTTCCGTCGACCGCGGGACCAAATTGTAACAAAGTGAGTTGGGGGACCTTGTCTCACCACTTGCAGCGCCCGAAGAATCAAAATGAAAATAGAGATAATCAAAAGGGATCAAATTTGGAGGAAACCCTTGAGGTTCATTAAGCATGATTGTTTTCTTCGATGTGTTGTTATATATATATATATGATTATATATATATATATATATGTTTTAATTTTCAAGTGTTGGTTTCCATCAAGATATGTCGACTTAAAAGGAACCTCAGGGTACTGTCCTCCTTTATCGATTGAGGGTGCCCAAAAAAAATCATGAACAAGTCTCGGAGTGGCGAGGATTGGCGGAGTGGTTTCCGCGCCTGTCCTTTCGCCCCCCAGAAGTGTCAGCAAAGGTGTCCAACTGGTGATTTTTGTTGATGTTTCTAAGATACTAGAATTAGTAACTTGGCACCTGAAAATAGGCCATCCCAAAAGGAAATTAGTATTCCAAACATCCATTTTCAGCTGCTATGTTAGTTTCAGGGAGGATACCTCATTGAAGTAAGGGAAGATGTTCTTTTATTTTCGTGTTCTAGGTGTTGCTTTCAAATGGTATGTTCACCCAGAAAAACATCGGGATCCAATTGGGACTGATATTTTTTCAATTGGTTTGAAAGCAACACCTACACATATAGCGCTTGGCTTAGCTCCGAGTGTACTTTGCCAAGGATTGTTTTGTTTGTTCTTTTTATTGTTGCATTTATCATCTTTTAGTTTATACGTTAAATTTCTTTGTGGATCATTCTTTGTGGATCGTTGACTAGTGTGAACATGTATATCATAGCACCAATTTGCGGGAACGTTCAATCTACAAACAGTAGCAAACCATTGAACTATGTCATTTTTTCCACAACATGTGGCTAGCAAATGCTGTTCCTGGCATCGCTTCGAATGACGAAGTCATCCCAGTCCGGGATGTCACGCAAAAGCTGACCAAATTTTCAACTCAATATTGCGCCGTTTCCCAAGACCCCATGTTATGCAACGAAAAAGGACTGTTTTTTCGCGAGGAGTTTGTGAAAAAGCCCTTAACCTTCTGGTGTTCTCAATGAACTCAGTGAGTTTGGGTCGAAGAAAAAAACATGACGTCAAAGCACATCATCTTGAAAGGTAGTTTAGGAAGCGAATATCGTCTTTTTCAGGTTGGTAAATCACTACGTTTATTTTTTCAAGATTGAACACTGTACACCACTGAGAGTTTTACACAGCACCAGAAAAAGATGCCATCACAAAGGAATCACATTTTGCAACTTCTATTCATTCATCGGCGAGCTGCTATTGTTTGCAGGCGTAGCGGAATAAACAAAGCCACTACTGATCTTGTCAAAACATTGACCGTAGTATATTTCATCAACCTTCTCCACATGTGGGGGATCATAATTGTTCAGCACTATATAGTTAGATTATATTATATTAATATGTATTAATATTTCACAAAGCAAATCATATAAACCACACCATGCCGGGTACATTTGGTATATAGCAAACCCATATAAACCACACTATGATGTATACGGTGTATACATTTCTATGTTGTGTGTTTCATAATTTAGGAATGGCACCTTCCTTGGATGAGAACACAGAATGCTTCCGATGGGTTGAATCCTCAGTGAACTAAGCAGAAGTTGAACCGAACCAACGTTGTGTGATGTGTTTTTTTGTTTGTGGTTCTCATGTCATCTTGTTTCCAATATTTGATATCTATGTTGCAAAAGTTTTCACGGATGCCAACATGTGGAGGAAGATGTGATTTCATGAGCAGAATCACTGGTATTTAGTGCCACTACAATCAACCATATGCTTGAGGTCTCCAACAACGTGATTTCAAGAAAACGGAAACATGACGTTGGTCACAACATGTGCCAATTTTCGAAACAAGCAACGTAAAGCAAGAGTCAGGGACCAGCAGATACAATATGATCAATATGATTCTATTTTTGGAAGTATATCAGGACCCCAAAAGAAAACATTCTATATCTAACTGCACTCAACTCAATTCCAAGTGCACAATAGATAGTTGTTGATTCAAGATGGTGGCAGCAAGAGGCAACCGAGTCACCCCCACTCCGGTGTTGACGCTACAACGTAGGAATGGATTGGAACAGAGACGTCGCTATGAGACTGACAAGATCGGTATCCATGAAACAAAATAAGGGTAGAACATGTTTACTGCATCATGTGGCTTACCTCTAGGCCCCTAGGCAGGGTAATGATAATGATGACAATGATAATTGATAATATCAGTACATGCAAACTATTTGGAAGCTAATCGATCCTTTACTTAAGACAATGTGAACGCTCTAAAAGTGCGTGTTCTTGAGACAATACACAAACAAACGTATTGGCTCCAGCTTCGTTGTACTCATCAGAACAGAAACTCTGGACACATGGTGAACATACCTCAGCCTAAATGGTGCCGGCCGTTGGGAAGGCCGTCCCAAACCAAGTTACTTTGATTCTGGCTGATGTATTATTTGTTGTTTGCCCGGATGATATACTAGGATTCAGGAGGTGCCAGCAATTAGGATCAACGGATACCTCATCCGCATTGGGACATCCAAGTAAGACAAATCACCTACAGTAACAATGCGCAGAGCCTTCCTTCAAGCGTGTTGGCATTCCTCACCATGGCTGGCCGCACAGGCGGTTTCCACGGTTCCAAGTGTTGAGCATTATTGAAGGGGATGGAACAAGTGTTTGCTTTCTCGTAAGGGATGGCCAAACCTGACAGGTGGTATATTGGGTCTAGGCTTGGTTTTCCAAAGTACTCAAAACCTTTTAAAGACAAGCAAACTATGGTTTGTGTCAAGAACTGCTGCTCTTCTCAGGGCCAAAACATAACCAAAAAAGATCTCAAGATGCTGCTGTGATAAAACAAAACATGTTTGGCACCAAAAAAAGGTGGTTTCCTGAAAGAGCTTGATATTAACAATGAGATTGAAGCCATTCTGGTAATCCTAGAATTTTTAGAACTGTCCAGGTTTGTTATGTGTCACTGTATCCATCATTGGAGGGTTTTTATAACATCACCCCCATTTGTTTTGGGGCCCCCAAAAAAATATGATGGAAATTCCATGAAATTTCTTGTTGCAGTTGAAGAGGGACATATGTTGGGTATGGCCCCTTCCCAGTAACAGTGGCAAATAAAGGTTTATAGGGAGTCCCTACTAAAAATATAATAATCCTGGTGGTCACTGTTACTGGGAAGGGGCCATACCCAAGACATATGCATCAAACATCATCAAACCTTGTTTCCTTCTTGGTCGATGTTGAATTTTTCATATTCGATCAACTCCGGGATAGGGAAGAAACGGTCCGTGACAAAGTTCTGGGACGAAAAAATCCTTAGAAAAGTCCGTGAGCCATGAAGAAGTGTTCACGTGAGCCATTTGAAAAACGAATGCGGGACAACTGTTTGAGCATTCCAAGAAACTATGATTATCATTTGTGCATATATTTTTGAATTAATTTTTATACCTATGTGCCATGATGAGGGTGCAGCCATATGGGCTTTGGCCTATTGGAAGTACAATGCTACATGTTCCGGTTATTTATCCTTGATTCTGGCCATTGAACTCTTCAACACGGTGATTTTTATTGCAAAACAGAAGGGTCTTTGGTGTTGCAGGTGCATTATATGTTGTGTAATCTACACTCCATGATTGAGCTGCTACACTGTATATATAAATATATATGTGTATTCTATATATGTACACAAGACTGTGATGATGTAACTACATCAAATTTACATATGTGTACCACTACAAACCATTAACCAACCAACAAACGATCCATGCATTTTTCCACCCGCATCCAGGTGATCTTGGATCCCATGTGACTCATGTGGTCGCTGGAAAGGCACATGAAAAACAAATCATTGGTCTCAAGGTTTGATTGTTGGGTTTTATGAAAAACTTAAGAGTGGACAAAGATGATGACTATTGGGGCATTTTACCATTTTTTAGGTGAGGAAACAGATTACTATGCTTTTTATACTTGAAACCAAGAAGTTGTTTAGTTGTTTATTGTTTCCTTTGTTTGATTTCTCTGAAGAAAATAAAAACAACAGGTGATCAGTGATCAGTAATATCCCAGATGCTCCACGTGTAGAATACTTACCTAAATTTGGCTCAAACATATGGTAAATGTAGGTATATAAATATTCCATACATGGAGCATCTTGGTATGGTATCAAAAACGACTATTGGACGGGGAAATGCACTTGCAGGTTGCATCTTCACTTTTGCAGGGAGAAACTTTCAGCTCTCTAAATGTAGAATGTGATATTAGAACCAAGGTTTGGTAGGTTTCATCTTACCAAATGGCAGTGGTTTCTTGACTTTGCAAATTAGAAACATGAGTCATGGTCACATTATGCCTAAGGATCCAGATGGGTCCTATTCTGGAGATGGGATTGAAACCATCAATCCTACTCTAGGGTGGGGTCTGGTTTCTTAGGGTTATACAATTTTGGAATATAAGAAAGTGATGGATTTTGTTGTTTAACTTCCCCCCAACATTGAGACACCCAGATGTTTTTTTCTCATTTGCGGGGCATGATGCGAATGATGGCCTTATTTTTGGGGGGCCAGATAGATGTTCAATTGAGTTTGCCGGCTTACCATCCCTCTATTGAAAGTGATTGCTACTTAGTGATATGCCTCAAATAGCAAAACACCAACCTCAACAATCAAACAGCATTTGACTGATATGACATAAGAATCTCTTAAGATTTATTCATAATTTGCAATCATTTTGTACTTTTGACTTGCTAGGCGTTCACCCCCATAAAACCGGTCTCTACTGGCATCTTTGGGTGGGGAACTCCTCTCTGAACTGATGCCCGTGCATGAATCTTCTGAATATTCCGTGATATTCCATTCATCCAAAATCATGGTTCAGGAAAATGATGGGATGACATTCCAAGACTATAGCTGTATATATATATATATATGTAGTATATACTATATGTTCAATTGTATATTGTATATATATGTACAGTATATATGATGTATGATATTAGGTTTCTTTACAAAGGTCTAGAGGTGTTCATTTGCCACAAAGCCAATGAACTTATGGGGAATTTGAGGACTGTTAACTCCCGTGCCTTCACTGATTGCACTGCTGTCAGACTCCTGTGTCGTTATACTTTGATTGCCATTTGACAAGGTGGTGACCCCAAGAGTCAGGTTTGGTCGAAGGGGTCAAGATGCTGAGTCGTAGGAGATTTCTAAGTTCAATGTACCGATTTACCAGGGATCAAGGATGTAACATTTGATGATCATAGTCGAACCAGCATTGCTGAGTCAATTGTTCACTATTCTGTTTTGTTAAATGCCGCCTTCTACTCTACATAATTTGATCATGTAGTGCCGCCCCCTACCATTGCAGAATGTTCTAGCAGCTAGCAGTTTTGGGGCAGCTTTTTTCACCAATTCTTTTTGTGGAAGTTGTGGCACGATCGAAGTTTGTTCACCTGTTTTTTCTGAATGTTTTGGATCAAACATTGTGTGTGATGTCCTTCTGTCTTTACATGATGAAAACCCACACCCCTCCAGACGGACGTTTTCAATAGCTTGGATATTTATCATGCACAAGATGTGTAGATATTCTGTCCAAAGTTATGCCAAAATCGACCACTGAAAATCAATTGTGTTTTCCTACATATGGAGCATCTCCCAATTAACGATGTTCCATTTTTGGGGTTTCCACTTTTTATATTTTGATTGTTCAAGAGATGCTGACCCTACTCCATGGCCACCAAAAAGTGAAGAAAGAAAGGTTTGTAGCACCCTTCAAAGTGGAAACTAGGAAACTAGACACCAACCCAACCATGCCCAACCAACCCAACCATGCCCAACCAACCCAACCATGCCCAACCAACCCAACCAACTGAACACCCCACAACCTTCAGGCCACAAGAGGCAACGGTACAGCCAGGTTGCAAGGTGGAGCCCTGGAGTTTTCACCCCATTTGTTGGGACGAGGTTTGAAAAAACCACCCGATTTTTTCACAAAAAACAAGACTACATAATGCAATGTGGTTTTTAGGATGTTCCACTGATATGTATATATATATATATATAGAATATTTATTTTTTATATGTATATATACGGTGTATACATATATTTCTTTGTGTAAATTTGACCCACTTATATTATGAACATGGAAGCGTGCCCGAAACATTTGAACGCAAGAGAGATAATGATGTTTTCAAACCATTTTGCTTTTTGTTTCAAGCGCCCATCAACTGTGTGTTTTAGGAGTTTTTTGGTCACCGAAGTTGGGAAACAAACACCGCTGGTACTGGTAGCTTCGCTAAGCCCAATCTGCGACATCGTTGTCTACGTGCCTGACACATCAATTGCCGTGTTGCTCCAGCTTTGCATCAAACATCAGCAATGCTTTGGGGCTGGCATTGGATGTCCCAGCTTTAAAAACTTACGGAAAATCGCTCCTTTGATAGTGCTCTGGTATATGCTGAATCATTTCTAAGATGACCAACCATTTCAGCTTACAGAATTCAAAAAAAATCTGTCCAGGTGCTTATGATGTCAAGATCCAGCTTAGCAGTTGATATGGTATATCCTTTGGTAAACGAACATATCAATGGGAAAAAACCTTTTTTTAATAGGAGATAGATCGACTCAAATGGTGGATTTCCCTAGCGAGCTATGTTAGGTTAAACCGGAGTGTATCTTCATGGACCTTGGAGGTTGCTTCACATCACACCCAAAAACAGCTTGGACCTTGGACACCTTGTTTCAGGTTTCAGGTATACAAGACTGTAGAAATAGTCCCCTTTTGGGGTATGTATGTTAGTCTTTTGGGGGATAATATATGTGTACTTGCACAAATATGTATATATATATATATATTCACAGGATGATTCATGATTATACACGTTTATCTTATGAATCTCCATCGCCTGATATTCAAAGGGCACGTTTTAATACCGATCATCCAATCGCAACATTGGACGATCACCTCCGTGCGGAGTTCCAGATGGAATCTCAGGCGTGGAACACGTGGGAAGGCGGCTTTAATGCCCGGTGATGTGATGTTTTTTCTTTTTTTTAAAGGAGCAAAGGGTTATCACGTCTTTGAATGAAGAAGGGGTGGGGGAAAACGTTTTCAAAGGGAACTCGTATAGATATATGTTTTTTCAAAGTTTTAGATCTTTGCAAGAATCTCTCCATGATATGGTTTTGCTCGTTGATTATGTAGAGTGTGTTGTATGTAGATTCGTATATATATATATTTAATATGTCTATATACGTATATAAACTATTGAGGTTACTAGTTTATTGATTAGGTAATCATGGTCTTTATGATGATGAATGAACGACATGTGTCGGCTGTTCCCGATCACAGGAAGTGCACTAGTGACTAGTGGCACTCCTCACAAAGGGTCTTAGGCTTTGAGTTTTTTTCAGAGCAACATATCCGATGTACAGCTCAGTACACCTCACATGATTGAAGAAAACCATCCTTTTGTTTTGGGCCTGAAAAATGTTCAGGGGCGAGTTGTTAAACTGCTGAGGGGTATTTCCATCCTCATGGGCCCAGCTCTGCTTCTCAATTATTTGGCAACAACCTGGAGACTACTAAGCTTTCTTCACGTAGCGAAGGGCTTTTTTTTTTTGACAAGATCACATTGGACCTACTTACCTGTGGAAAACTCAGTTGTTTGTTGAAATACTATATTTATATATACATATCATTGTGACTTATCGTTCATTTACCATTTACCATTTACCCATCAGTTTGTTGTTGGAAAAAAACACTCCCTATCAACTTCATTTCTACTGCTTAAAAGTGGCCAAAAACTTGGGCCTGGGAGAAGGAGGCCTGCCTGTCAAATACCCAGATGTCAGGTGGAGATGCTTACAGGCGCGGTGGGTTTAGAAGCTTTAAAAATAGGGAGCTTTGGGTGAGGTGAACACGAGAACACAGGGCTGGAATATTCAATGGCTGTAGATTTTTTTTTTGGATGTGAAGGGACGGGATGTCCGGATTCAGATGAAAACCAAGAGATACACTTGGAGTTGATCGGGGCGAACAAATCTTGTGCTTTTTACATGCTGTGATGTTTTCGTTTTGTTTCAATATTGCTGCTTCAATGGCTACCCGCACAGAGTTGCACGAATCATTCGAAAAACGATGTGCCACGTGAATCAGGAGTGAAGTGGTTCACCTCTGAAAAGCTTTGCCATGGGAAAGACATCTTCCGCCAACATGTTGCAAGGCCTTATCGGTTTAAACGTTGGCTGCTTGTTTGTTTTTCAACCACTTCCGCTTACCGGTAGGCGTCGCATGGTCCTTGCTTCATCGTTTTTGGCTTCCCATTTTACTGGTATGGGGTGATTCGGCACTCAGAAAGTGGTCAAGGTGTTTTGAGTCGCGTAGGTTGATGGTCCGGCAGTATACGTGGTTGGGCACCCTAAGTAAAATCCGAACTGACAAAAGCTCCCAGAAACAAGGTTTATTGCTATGCAACATCATTTGTTAGACGTTTTTGTTTATTAGAATGGCGGGGAGGGTGAATATCCATATGTTACTGTAGTTGTTTGATTCCACTGACAATTTGAAATGTAAACAGTACAAGATATCTTCAACAAAAGCACAGGTTGAAGCCACCAGAGTGTAGTTTGGGGTGGTTAGGGAATGAGGCAAAAAATTCACACGTATCTCTGGTATTCAACGCAGTGGACGTTCTTCCCTCCCTCATTTTCCAAGCACCAGGCAGAAAATGTCCAGCTGCAGCTGTTTTCACTAAGGTGGTGCTCGCTTCATCATGGGTGTGTCGCATCCATTGGCATGTTTAGCAAAAGGGCATGAAAAACAGAGAAAACATGACCTTTTTTGAGTGGCTAAACTTGACAAACTTTTCGGGATTACATATTCAGTAGGGGAAAAAAAAGTTCAAACTTCAAACTTCCAGGGTCCATTGGCTAAGTGAGACCTTGGTTGTTCCAAATATCGTTGGAGTTGGAGGTAATATCATTCTCAAGTTCGCACTGCTACAGTAGAAGACCCCATGCACGGTACCGCTCCGGTGCCTCTCATCCAGCCTAGGAAAAGTAGATTTTTTTTAAATTCTTCCATTCAATCAACTCCGTTTTTTGAATCCTTCCATCCTTCCATTCCAAAGTAAGAGAAACATCCCAAGAAAGATGCCCCCAATGAAGGTTTAGGAATGATTGTTATGTGCCCGGATCAACTTGGTTTGTGCATCCACAACATGTGACCCTGAAAGTGTCATTTGTAATGGCCCAACACATGCGGCGCCAGGGTGTCGTACTTGCTGCATAGTGTCTTCTTGGAGCTTCTCTTGAAGGTGCGGTTGGTTGCCTTAAGATTTCGACTCGGATCTCAACATCATCTATGAAACTGAAATGTTTAAACCTCCGCTCAGGCCCGACCTGGATGGGCAAGGAGTATCTAAATTCCATTCGTAACAGGGAGCTGAAGGAGCTACCTAGTACTAATATGATATAACTCTGTGACTCTATGTAATTCAGATTGGGTCATTAGGTATTCCACTACAAGTATGTGGGGACTATAGTCCCGCTGAAAATTGGCACAATTGTCAGTACCATTCTAGGGTTTACCGGAACTTACCGGTTTACCCTAAGGTTAAACTAGCAATCTCAGTGACATCGCATCCTATTCTGCGTTTTTTGAGGCCCTTCCACCATGACATTGCAGGGTTTCCATGATGCTGTTGATGGAAGAAATCCTGCACCACCTGGGATGTATAAAACCCTGTAAATAATATAGGATAAACTATCAATTGGTTAGCCGGATTTCAACCATCAACAGTATCAACCAAATGTAGGTAAATATACCATATATGGATCCTATGGGGGATGGAGATGATTACATTGGTACCATCACTGGAGCCTGTTTTTTTTTTCGGCAAGGTCTACACTGTGCTCTTTACCTCTGAGATCTTGGTCCAGCCGAAGGCGAAGCGAGCTGAATTGAAAAATTGAATCCCAGACCTTACCAGCCAGGAAGAAACCCCTAAATCCGCAAATGACTTTTGCCAAACATTAGGGATATTCAGGCTTGAGTTAGGGATCCGTTTGGTCGTGGGTCCGGTTGTTGGAATTGTTTATGGAATTTTCTTACATTTTTTTTTTGTGTTGAATATTGGAAGTTGTGGATCTGAAAGATCCTAGATCTTTGGCGTTTGCTTCATTGTGCGTGTGGGCCTATTTCACTTCCTACTGCAAAAAGAAAGAAAGAAAGAAAGAAAGACAGAAGGCTTCTTGATAGCTTACTTTCTTTTCGCCAACATCCACCCGCCACATTGATGCAAATCTATGAGACCATCCCACATTCCCCACAGTCAAACATGACACAACAAAAAAGGAACCGTGACCCAATACAATATAAAAGAGGAACTGTTACCCAATACCACTACCATCATTTCTCCCAGTAGTATTGCCAAATTCGTGCCAGAAAGGTACATTGGTGTATTCTTAGCAAGCTTTCCATATATTTTCTTTCCGTCACCAGTCACCATGCCACAACGGTCATTGACACCTCTCCGTTTGGCGAGGTGTCACAAACGGCACCGACATTGACTTCCGAAGAAAAGCAGTTGCCTTTGCGCGGCTGTCAGGCTTGATGACAGGGAAAGTGGTATCCGATTTGACGAAATACACCAGAGGTGATTGTTGGGTAATCAGCCATTTGTTTTTGAATACCAGCGCCGGATCATCAGCATCATAGACACCGCCGATACTACCAACATCAGCAACAGCAGCATCATCATCATCATCATCATCATCATCATCATCATCACCACACGCCCTGTTGTGACGATCTCCTTTTACAGAATCTGAACTTGAAACTCATCAGTTCTTTTTGGCCACCTACCCCTTGGGCACTTGGAACCCCCGCAGGTCATCTCCTCAAAAGACTACGTCGCTGCCGGGCAGACTTTGCCTCCAACGAAAAAGTGGGGAACTCAAGGATTAATGACCACGTCCTCCATCCAAATGAGGAATCACTCGTGATTAGCACCTGGGGCAACTTTCACACCAACCATTTCTAGTTGGCGGACATGAATTCGAACACCATTTCAACTTCAAGAAATTGTGGTTGGCTCAACCAACACTTACTGTAGATGGTACATATATGACTTCGAAAAGTGTAAGAAATTCCCCATGTTTGTTGAAAATAGAAACGAAGGTTTCACATATGGATGTTTCCAAAAATAGGGGTACCCCCGAAATCATCCATTTCAATAGGGTTTTCCATTATAAACCATCCATTTTGGGGTTTCCCCTAATTTTGGAAACATCCATATACCCCTCAAATCTGAAGATTTGAATCCCCTTGTTACTTTATCCCAATGAACACGTCCTCTGGACCGTGCTTTTCTGGTTGGTGAAGCTATAGTGGCCTTTGGTTGCTGCGAACGCGTTTCACAGTGAGAAACGAAGACTGTTGGGGGTTGATAAGGATCTATGATATGGTATATTAGCCTACCTTTGGCTCAAATTTATGGCAAATGTAGGTGAATATATCATACATAGATCCTATGGGGTATCGAATTTTGATTAGGACATATTTTGTTTATATTGCCTTTGGGACCTGAGAACGCTGTATGAAAACCTCCCTTCAGACAAGTCAGCTGGGGAAACACTTCACCCTACACATCCAAACAACTTGTCAGAAGATATAGAGATAATAACCGAAACACTTTCTCAGATAATATTTAGATGTCTAGTTTCAGAAATGCGACGTTTCACAAAAAAAAGAGACACTGCTTGTGAGCCACAAGCACAACTTCGCCGACCAAGGGTTTCAGCAATATTTAAAGAACCTCCTGCTGGTCAGCAAATGGAATATGGAGGTTCTGAAGGGCTGGAGTGGCTGTGAGTGGAAGTGGAAGATTTCATACGATTTCTAATTTTCAAGGTACCTGGAGTATACTTGGAAAGGTGACAATAAATGGTGGCATATAAATTCGATGTCGATAGACTTATATATTTATTACCATTTTGTTCATCATCTGGACCTTTTTCAGGAAATATGATGGAAGCATCAAGGGCCTAGGTTCACCGATATGAATGGGGAAGGGGTGGGCCAGCTTGGTATGTTGACATGTCAAATCTTTAATGGGGAGCTGCAGCTAAAGAGCCTTACTTACTCACTATGGAGGACCAAGGACATTCATTCGGCGCTCAAATCGTGCATAAATTGAAGGGGGTGTTGCTTTTGCATTAGCTGGACAGTATAGACTCCAGATGCCTGCAGTTTGATTGCTTTCAGACATGGATTTAATGAATATGTTTTATTCTTCAATTGCTTGTGAAAAAATGTTTTTTTGTACTTGCATGCTGTAAAGCGGTTTTGATCACGCATTGCTTAGGGACATTCTTTATTCATGCTTTTATTTTATATACGTATCAGTATAAGTTGTTGTTTACGGAGTACAACATTTCACCAATTCAAGACCTCGCAGATTGTTTATCAAAGATTGTTTATGCAAGCCCACCTTCCTAACCCCAAATGCTGAATGATTTTTTGATACTTTTTGCACCTCCCCGCAACATCCCTTCACAATCCAATCCGCACGTGACCTGGCAGGCAGCGTCAGTTCTCAGGGTGGTCACTTCGGGCGAAAACCGCGAGAGGAGAGTTTGCGACGATGGGTTGATTGCAGGCTAGCAAGGGAGCTTGTGAACCAAGTCTGGGAAATACAGTTGATGGAAGAAATCCTCCACCACCTGAAAAGTATAAAACCTGTAAATAACGGGATAAACATGGCTAAGCTATGATAAACTACCTATCAGCTGATGCAGGATTTCAGCCATCAACAGTATCACTTACAATTATTGGTGAAGAAATGTCGAAAAACTTTCGAAGATTCACTGGGATTCAATAGATTTAAGTATGCAAAAATATCGATTGGTTACAAGTTGTTCAATCGCTTCTGTATAGCAATATCAAATTTATGTCAATACTCAATACACATAATGTCATATATACACAAGAAATTTCATACCCATACCATCCATGGGACTGGTATATTTACAGTACGGAAGGCCACCAGAGTGCAGCTATCATGAATTCATCATGGGAATCAAAGGGTATCCCCCCCAAAGCCAACCCCCCCAAGAAATAAGGCCCTAATAAGGCCTTATTGAGGGAAATCAATGGTTAATAGTCCCTTAATAAGGCCTTATATCTTGGGGGGGGTGGCATTGGGGGGGTACCCTTAGATTCCCTTGAAGTCATGGATTCAACAGTTTCTTGCGGCTCAGCTGCCTCCCAGGAGACCTCGTTGGGTCTGGTGGAAGATGATGCGTGGCTGCAAAAACGCCGCTGTTTGCGCACCTTGACAGCCTTGATTCGTTGAGGTTTGAAAATGGATATGGGATAGTTGGACGTCCCAGGAAACTCATAAATGGTTAGTAAATTGGTTATAACCTACTTATGAATGGGGTATTTTGGGGTTATAACCCACTTGCTAAGCTTTTACAAACTTCCTGGGACATCCAAATAGTTGGTGTTGGTGACAGTTGTACTACGGCGTGAAGTGTAGATAGCTGACTCTCTGCTATAAATAGACCTTCCTTGATTGAAGGAACTGGCAACTAGTATATATAGAGTACATACTGTAATGATAATGTGTTGGGATGATTTTGATATCCCGGAAAGTCACTAGGCTTTGCATGATTGACTGGATTTGCATTCTTTCCTTTTAACTTAGAATGAGCCGGGAATTGAGTTTGCGCGGGTGAATTTCATGTTGACGAAATGGTACTTCATTCCCATTAGTTTGAAATTGCATTCAATCCCAAAGGATCCTGTATGATATATTTGCCTACATTAACCTACATTTAGTTGATTTTTGTGGTAAATGTCGGTAAATATTACCATACATGGATCACATGGGAATGGTTCTGATGTTTTTTTGACCTGTATTTTTTTTTTAGAAAAAAGAGTGGAACTGCTTCAGCAAGCTGCATTCCAAATTAGTGGTGTTCCAAGGGGAATGATGACAAGATGCCCTTGATCATGGAATAGTTTAGGAATACAGCGGGTACACTTTCCTGAGAAAAATGCAGGTCCGATATGGTCCGAAGAATGAACAGAACCAAATGCACGACGTAAGCATACATTTGAGTTGTTGAAAGCGCGTCATCGCAGCAGTTTTGTGCATGACAGCAACACGAGGGAGAGAGAGAGAGAGAGGGGGAACAACGGTATCTAAACAAGTTTCGATTCCATGACCCAACCTATCTTGACCGCATAATGTTTCTTGCAAGTTCTGAGTAGCATTCATCAAAGAGCACAACAAACAAATGTTCAAACCCTGGTTGATTGATATTGACAGATTCCTTCCTGAGTCTACCAGCTCCTTCTTCAGAGATTGTGGTTCATCACAGGAGTCCTGATCAACTTGTTTTCCAGGAGAAGGAGCCGAAGTTCACCGGCAAGTCCGACAATTTGTACAGCAAAAGGTGGGGGCTGGGAGGTTGGAAGTTGGAAGCAAAATGGTATGCACACAACGTTTTTGGCTGAACTTCATAATGTTTTGGAAATATTTGAAATGATACCCTTCTAGAAACTAACATATCTAATATTATTCTAATATTCCATTCCCGTAAAAGGCACGTTTGAGTCAATGATTTTCCGAACTTCCCAAGGTGGGATATGTTAGTTCCCTGGAGGGTAGTGAAACGGGAACTAGTAGCCGTAGCCTAATGAACTTCTTTCAATCTAAGAGGTTGCATCCACATCCCGGTTTGCATTTGATGATGTCGCTGTGTTGGCACCAATCATACAACGCAATCTCTTGCTCAGTGATTCTCAATGAATGAGCCCTACAGTCGATTAGAGTGAATCTTTATACTGAAATTGTCTGACTTGCAAGTGTATATACATATATCATATATCTATTACATATAGTGGTTTTATATACTATATAGAGATCGACACATGGGATCGAATTGGGATATACCCGCATCTTCCAGTTTGGCTGCTGATTGAAACAGAAGGACCCTGATGGATGGTGTCTTAAGGACTCGTGAGGAAGGTCCATCCATTGCATAAAGTTCAAATCTTCCCACTGCTTGATACCTCCAAAATGGTGACTACATGTGCCCGCGAAATCGCTATATTTATATATATATATATACATGTTTTTTGCTAAGCTGAGAGTATGTTGGAACTAGAAGCAGGAAGCATTGGGCTTTACTTACTGTTGATGGAAGAAATCCGGCTAACCACCTGAAATGTATAAAACCTTGTAAATAGTGGGATAAGCTACCTATCCACTGGTCTCCTTCAACTGGTGCAGGATTTCTTCTATCAACCGTATTTTTGTATATGTTTGTTACCTTTCCCAGCAATTTCCCAATGGTGTTACTAATACAACACTGGTTGGAGGTACGTCCTGGCATGGAACTGCTGGAGATTGCTGAGATGGTGACTGGGGAACCTGGAATCCGTGCAGGGTTGTAGAGGTTTGTCTAGGTATGGGTTTTGTGAAGTTTTGCACCAGTTTTTTTCCCATGTTTTCCAACAAACAATTAGTAATTAAACTGTGAAACCTGTCCAATCAATCTGAAACTGTGAAACGGCCTTTGTAGGAAAGTTGGCACCTTCATCCTTTGTTTTTGATTCCGGAATGGCCAGCTTTCTTGTGGAACAAGTTCCTACCCATTGATGTCTGGGCAAAACTTTGGTATTCTCTTCGGAACTTAGCCCTTGACGGTTTGCTGGAGATTTAATTGTAATCCACAAAAAAACTGTTTTTTTAATGGGTTGGGGACCTAAGTTTTGCCGAGGAAGGGGAAGCAAGAAAAGGGGATACTTCCCTATCCTAAACGCGGAGGGGAATCCATCACACTGGTCAGAGCCAATGCTTGGTAACTTTGCAATGTGTTGAAGCGTTCAATTGGAGGAACCTTTGGAGAGGGAACCTTTGTTGCAAGAATCCAGATTTGAGATGTCATGGATTTCTAAAATTGCTCAGGTTTGCCCAATAAACCAATGGTTCATGTGTCGATGTACCTACCATATTGACACATATTGACATATATTGACCTATCTATATACCTCTTTCTATTTATGATTTATCTACTTATCTACCTATCTACCTATCCATATTTTATCTACCTTTCAACTATCTACCATTCTATCTATCTATGTACCTTACTATTTTCCTTTCTGTCCATCTATCTAATTACCTATCTACCTATCTATCTATCTATCTATCTATCAATCTATCTATCTATCTATCTATCTATCTATCTATCTGTCTATCAATCTTGTTAAAATACATGTGTA
>DF243484.1:0-38899 GCA_000507305.1 Breviolum minutum Mf 1.05b.01 | reverse complement strand
GCAGATATTGACATGGAGGACATCTAAACAAGGACAACATGGCGAATTACTACATGGCGGAAGAGAACATTTGAGGGGCTGAGAGGGGCGCTTTTGTTTCACCTTGTTTCACCTAGTTTACAATTTCCCTGGTCGTATTGCCTGGCTGTCGCTTGGCGTTTGTGTGGGTGTTGTTTTTTTGGGTGGTGTTCTGTGTTTGTTTGGTTGTGTGGGTGTTGTTTTTGTCTTGGGTTTTGCTTCCAGGGAGATTTTCGAAAGTAGTCTTTACAATTTCCAGTAGTTGACCGACCATGTCTTGTACTAGTCCGGCATTGCAGGAAAAAAAAATGTTTACATGGGAATTTGTGGGGAGAGGCCCAGCAAGAGGGCTGCAGGATAGCAACTGCAATCTGTCTACTCCAGATTTTTTGGCGGCAGGCCCAGTCAGCAAGCTGCAGGGTAGCAACTGCAATCTGACTACTCCAGATTTTTTGGCGGCAGGCCCAGTCAGCAAGCTGCAGGGTAGCTACTGCAATCTGTATACATGAGATTTTGTGGAGACTGGCCCAGCAAGAGGGCTGCAGGTTAGCAACTGCAATCTGACTACTCCAGATTTTTTGGCGGCAGGCCCAGTAAGCAAGCTGCTGGGTAGCAACTGTAATCTGACTACTCCAGATTTTTGTTTGGCGGCAGGCCCAGTTAGCAAGCTGCGGGGTAGCCACTGCTATCTGACTATTGCAGGGGGGCCGTCTCTGCTCAAGGTCTTACTGTCTCCACGCTTTAGTGGTTTACAGTTTGTCACCGGCCTATTGAGGAGTTTTTCAGTGCTGCGGCATATTGTCTCCGGAAGTGAGATGATTTGGCTCGTTTCCTTGGTCTCGGACCGTCCTTCGTGCAGCAGCCCGTTGTGAAATGAATGGGGTCTTTCTACACGTCTATGGTCCTTCGTAGAAATGAATGTGGTTGTCTCCACGTCCAAGGTGCTGCTGTCTTGGGGACGGACCTTTTTTCGGGGGCTCGGCGCCTATTGCTTACGATGCAGTACTGAGAGGACTCTGAGTGGCCGGTCTGTTTCACCCGCTGCTGTGCAGTTTTTGTTGTTTCACCGCTTTGTTTCCAAAAGGCACAAGGCACAATCCTTTTGTGAATTACTTTTTGCATGTTTTGTTCCAAGAAGTTACCCCCTCTCGTCATTAAGAGCGATTCCTGAGCAACTTGGGGAAAGCCCTGTTTGTGACGTTAGCTAGTAAGTTCTTCCCTTCAGGACAGAAGTTGTCTTGCCCTACTCGAAATATCCGAGAGTTGACCGACTATTTTTTTTTAAAAATAAACAGTACTGCATATGATGCAGGCGAGAACTATAGTGCAGTAGTCTAAGACCGTCGTTGCAGAACCATTGCATGGCTTTGGAGGTTCTAAAGTCATCCTACGGTTCTGCGTTGCACAATGTCAACTTGGGTTGGTGGTTCAATCATGCCTGGGTTGGGCATATGGTCTGAAGAACTTCTCCTTTCCCATGGGCTATGGCAAGTGGCTGGATCAGTCGATCACATGCCGAAAATGGCTTTGTTGGAACCTTACGAATGAACTACTGGCGACACCGGAGCCGTTCCGAGGCATGGACACAGTTCTACAGGTATATCACCGACATTCATGTGTATCTTGTGTCAGATGCTTGTCGCTGATTCAACCATTACGACAATACCGAAGCTGTTGTAGCGTTATGCAAATGGAAGGCCATTTGAACCAGATATTTTTCCACGACCGGAACTCCTCATGGTGGTCCAATGGTGGATTACTGTGGGGGCTTCCCTTTATTTTGTTATACAACTTCAATGAAAATATGCAAAACGAAACCAAGGATTCAACTAAGGTGAGTCCAAGCTGATCCATCGAATGTCTCTGCTCTGTTTTTTGCTCGTGAAGTGATTGGTGGATTCGGTTATGGAGTCACTTATGGAAGGACAGTCCTATACCATCGTCTTCATGTACCTGTTTTGGGATCTTTCCGTGTTGCGGATATACAAGTGCAATCAAGGCTTAATTCAAAGTCGTTGGCTACATGTTCCTGCCGTGGGGCTACACGACACAATTAGTAATTACACCGTGACCTTGTGAATCAAACTTTCTCGCAGAGTGCTCTCAACATCGCATGAAACTGCTTGTATGTACAGGCGTGTTCATTGTATAGGCGTTTGTGACGTCACTTGTACATTATACTGTAGCTCTTTCACTTTTAACTTTCAAGGTTGAATGGCAATGTTGCCTGTTGCTTTCGGTGTTTGGTGTTGCTTTCCCTTAAAAATTTCTCGTTCAACCTGTTGCCCCTCTTTTTTGAGGGGGTAGATGGAACTGTGGCCCACCCAATGGGGTGCCCCACGGTGCCAAGAGGGAGTTTCAGGCAATGCAGGAAAAAAAAATGTTCAGGCTGGCTCCGAGCAGGGAAGAATGAACTAGAAGCACGAAATGACACCCAAACAACGCAAGTAACATATTGTAAAGGAGCCGAGCTGCGAACCGGACAGTATGTCCAGGCTGACCGTGTGTTAGCTGGGTGTTGCTGGGAGGTCCATGCAACACGGGCAGATCCCGAGGAATTGCTGTCTTCCCTTCGCCAGGTGTCTAAATGCCTCACTTTGCTGCTTGCTTTATTTGGCTGAGAGAAGTGGCTGCCATCCTTCGGGAGATCCTGACACAGCCTACCAGCTCCTTCTGGTGCGGTCCATTTCCAGGAAGTCGCTGTGCCATTAACTTTCTTTGCATGAAGTGACCTCTACGTTGAGACACCGACTGAGTCGCTGTCTTCACTCCTTTCAATGGACTTTCGCTCGTAGTCTTCACTGCATTCTGCAGAAGAATATTTGAGACGATTCTGAAGTTGCTTGTCTTCGCACGCTTTGTTTCGCTGGCGTTTCACGTGGTTTCACAAGATCTGGGTTGGTTGAGTTGCTTGCACTCTCCAACTTTCAGGCACGCCGTCGATCAGCTTGTGATTCGAGTTTCACCGGACTATTCGACCAGCTAGTGTTGCTTTCTTTAGAAACATTTGTCATGGGGTGCTTTTTCATCCACGATCGAATGCGCACTCTTGTCACAGGTGTCTCGAACCCAATGGCTGCTCTGCGCCGATTTTCCTCCTCTTCTGGTGCACTGATGACTTGACTCCGGAGAGGTTTTCTCGTCTTTGACTCACTCCACCTTGAAGGATTAATTTGTTTGTTAATTTGTTTGATTAATTCGTTCTTTGGTTTGGCCATTGATGATGAACGTTTTTGTTTCCACAATTGGATCTGTCCGTTGCAGTAGTTTCAGCTGACTGAAGGGCGAACGGCCTGGGACACGTACTCCAGCTTGGAGCCAAAAAAAAAAACTCGGGGCTTGCGACAGACATTCACAGAAGGTAGGACAGACTACTGTTTTGCCCATGCTGCTGAGAATAGAACCTGGGAAATTCTTTCATCTACGTCAGGGTCTAACCTTGGCTGCATTGGATCGAAGTTGACTTGTTTCCAGGATCCTCTTGGAGTCTTTCGGCTCTAAAGTAGCAGTGGACAAGCACCTTCCTTAATAGATGTTTGAACAGTGGCAATTGGACCGGATTTACATGTGGAACTCCTGCCTTGCGCAGCTTCATCTACCAGGAGGTGGGTGTACCAACGTGTCACCCTTGTTCAACAACTGGGAGGTATGCAGGACTACCACTTCTTTCAGCTATGAGCAACTTGGGACATCTTTCTACTTGCGGGAATCGCTATGTCGTCGTGAAGAGGTACTGAGTGCACCGAGGATTTCATCTTTCTGAAAGCGTAGTGTTTCACTTAGTTTACTGGGTGTCTTCCTTCTTGTTGTGTTTGGTTTGTGTTTGTGTTTCGGGGTTGTTTTGTTTCGGCATTTGGAAGACATCTGGCTTTTTGCATTTCACCTGTTCTCTTACAACTTGAGAATAGTTGACCGACCACAAGACGTTTTGATGACCGTCCGAGCCTCGAGCGCGCACGGCATGAGCTAAAAAAATAGCTTGGAGCAAAAAAAAAAGTATTTTTTTCGGAAGAAACTCACTAAGCGCCCCCTTGCTCTGAGATGTCAAACCCAGTACACTCAAGCCTCAAGCCCATGATCTGGGAGGCATTGCAATGCGCTATCTTGACTGTCCCGAGGGCACATTTCCATGGAAGATGCGGCAACTCCTGCAAGGTAACTCCACGGCCATAGACCCTGCAGTTGTGCAGGTCTGACATGACCTAATTGGAGAGTCTCCACCACGTTTCTCCAGCGAAATACACCGTGCTGCCTTCGCTATCCTATGGATGGGCGTACGAGGAGAAAGAGAGGGACTTCCTAGCATGCTTGCCACCTCGTTTGCTGAGGCAGCAGGTGTCGCTGGTCGTCAAAAGTGGGGTCTGGTGCTGTCGTTGGAGTGCGGTACTTTGAGTTGGTCACGTTCAATGGGACAGGTTGGAACTTTGGCAAGTTCGTCACCCATGAAAAACCACTGCGAGGTGGCTTCCTCCCAGTTTTCTGGGATGTTCCACGTGCCGACACACATGCAGTTGAGGACATTGGAGCTGTTGTTGAATGGCTTACAGAACGTTGCTCGTACCATGCTGATGCCAAGTCGAGCTTGGCTGTTCTGCACAATCGGAATGACATGACCACCCTGTTTCGTGCTAGTAACTGGGTCTCTGAATCGAAAGATCCATTGTCTCCAGAGGAGGTAGTCCTTGCCCAAACCAGAGTCGGTTTCCTGACTGGAGGTCGCAAAAAGTCATTTCTTGATTTGCCGCAAGATGAACAAACTGTCCAACTGGGAGAGGCGTACGCTCGTGCTACGGTGGCTATCACCAGGGCTCGGTCATTGTGCCTTATCATGGGTCCTCTCGATAAGAAGGGCCTCCTTGGAGCTGCTACGGTGATGGGTACGCTCATGTATGGAGCTGGGCATGTGTGGGCCGGACGTGCCAACTTCTACCTGCATGGAGAAGTCACTGATCAGCTGTGGTTCATTGAGGATTGTGAGAACACTCGTCGAGTGAGTCCATTTCGGCCTGATGGCCCTGAACCTCCGTTGAGGTGTCGTCGTTTTGCTTATGGCTATGCTTTGGACGGTTCTGAGTTCCCTTGCCGCAAAGAGATGAGCGGTCGTATGTCCTCTTGGATATAGCCACGAGTGACACACTCGTCTTGGATGAAAAATCTTCCTTTCGCCCATTGGGTATGCAACACTTCTATGACTCATTTGCATTGGTCTCTCAAATATGCATACGCAGGGATGCTCTTGAGCTCTTCGGCCTGTATGATGATGAGCTCCTCCCTGACTTGCACATTACCAGAGCCGGGGTGTTGCGCGCAGAACTGGGGGCTCACCAGGAACACTTGGTTGATCAGGATGCTCATGCGGCTGACAGGAAAAAAGTTCCTGCCGCCGTCATTCAGGTGGCCTCGCACGAGGTTGATACCGACTCAGGAAAGGACGAGTCAATCATTGCCACTAGTGACTCTGAAGAAAGTGACAGTGCAAGTGAAACTGAGCAGAATGAACCTGCCTTTTCATTGGCTTCAGATTCGGAACAGTATGAGCTTATGCAAGCTGCCTATACCGAAGTTGGCCGTGACTTCAAAGACAAAGGAGCGTTTATCGGGTCGGAGTACCACAAGCTCCGGAGACTGGAGTTGGTTCCTCAACGATGGCCCCTTGCGAGACTTTCCATTCCCTTGCGAAAGAGTGTGGATCACCTTCACCGCGTGTTAGCCGGCTGTTGCTGGGAGGTCCATGCAACAGGGGCAGAGCCTGAGGAATCACTGTCTTCTATTCGACTGGTGTCTAAACGCCTTACCGCAGTGGCAGGAGGCACGGGCCAATAGGATGATGCAGTTCACCACTGTTGTAATGACGCGCGCAGCTTAGTTCAAAAAAAGAACCGCCAGTCAGTCTTTCCCCGAGTGCAGCCACCGGTTATAAAGGCCGAGACACAGCTCACCTTACACGTTGCTCTCAATCCCGTGCAGTTCCAGATGCTCATGGATCGTAAACCTATTCTTCAATCTTCCAGATCCATACTCTTTGCGCTTCGGTCTGCGCTCAGACCCCATCAAACATGTTGAGCGGGCCGACTATTTCATGAGCTGGAGCCCTCCTTATGACCTTCCTGCTCCTCAGAAAAAAATTATGATTTGTCAAATCCAGTTCTCACCTGTAGGGTGCCTTACCCTACAGGAGGCCGGCCTATTGGAGCACGGCAACGGTCAAGATGCCAGCCGCAAAGGCTACTATCGGTAGAAGGGTCCGCCTTTCCACTCTTTGACTGGTTGCGGAGATCACGGTGAAGAGTATGAGTTCTACCGATTCTCTGACGAGTGCCAAGAGATCATCTAGCTTGGTCAGTGAGACTGATAAAGCATCCCTTTTGATATCTTCCAATCGGATATTGCAAGTTGCTGCTTGCGGGGGAAAAAAAACCTAACGAGCCAATTTGATGTTACCCAACAGGAAGTTGGATGTGAAGCCACAAGCCTTCAGACACAACAGATTCCATTTGATCGCCAAAACAAGAGAGAGTGTGCTCTTTGTTAAGAGCTAAGGGATAGAGCCTGAGTTGTGAACCTTTTATCGATGTTTCGTCGCTGTTTCATGTTCACTAGGTTTATCCCTTCGTTTTGTCAAGCAGTGTTCAATTGAAGAAACCTTTTAAGAAAACCTTATGCGACCTGTTCTTTTGTATGGTTTCGATGATTTCAACAATTTCAACCCTGGAAGGGCTTTAGCATAGCTGTAACGGTCTTCGACACGGGGCCACAAAGCTCGTAGCATCGGGATGCTTTAGCAGGCTTGAAAGAGATTAGACAGGCAACTTGAAATATTTGAAGTTGTCATGCGGCTAACCTTGTCCACTCCTAAAGCGCAGCAAAGTAAGACTAGAACGTCATTGCTAGTCAGTTGTCAACACTGTCATTCTGCTTTTTGGGAACTGGACAAGTTCAGTTTTGATTCCGGAGAGTTCAAGGCCGTTTCAGTTTAGGAATCCCAGCTGGCTTGCTTGGCTTGTCGAGTTCCGTTATTGACATTATGTCGAAACATGTGGACTAAAATGTGTTACTTTTGATTTTTGGAATAAGAATCATTACTTGCGTGCGTCTCCTTTCTTTCGAGCTAAATTAGGTTGTTATTGGTGCAAACCCCAAGCCTTTTTTTTCTCCAGATGTGCTTCAGGTTGCCGACTGAAGTGTTGACAGTTTTTTTTGGCTCAGGAATGTTGGATGTAATAACACGCGGTGCTCGTTGTGATTTGTCATGAACATTGACTTTGAAAGCAAAATGTGGACCACAGATGGCCTTTATGCCGGAGAGTCCTACTTCAACCAAACAGTAGACTCCGTAGCTCTTGCTATCTTGTGAAAAGGTTGTCCATTTGGCCGTTTGCCCTGACTTTGGATTGGGAACTTCAAGTTTGACGGGCGCCTTACCAGACCCAATTTTGCCTCCCGAGGCCAAACCGATGTTCCTTATTGAGAATGCATTTGACTTGCACGGGGATGGATGGACTACAATGAATTGGATGTTTTCCCAAAGGTGTGATGATACCAAAACCAAGCCAGCAGAAACGAGACTTGGCCAATCTGTTGGAATATTGCCTGAAATCTTGAACTTCGAAGTCTGAAGTCAACGTCAAAGCGATGCACGGAATTTTCAATGCACGGCGTTTTTTCCTCATGACGTCGTTTCGGTGCAAGATCTCAAGTCTCAACTATTTTGCATCGTGTTTGATGCCTTTTTATATTACAGACCTTTCATGGTTGGCATCCTTTGCGTCCTTTGCTTCGCCTGTCAGTTGATGTGCCGGAAAGCTCGTTTTCAACCTGTCTTCCCTCAAGGCTGCCAAACATGACGGGCTGCCGAAGATGACGGTTGGAAAGGATTTCGTCCATGCCGCTTTTGCTTCAATTGAGCGTCCAAACAGATTGAAAGATAATGAAAGATCCGCCAAAATTATTCGCATGTTGCACCCCATGTCCGAACCTGTGAAGAGCAATAGTGACACTCATGACACTGCTTGCACCTGTTTGTCGCCCTTCCGACCATTCATCAAGAGTGCCTGAGAAGCCCCAGAAATGCCTCTTGCATTTGATGAGCTGGAATGGATAGACTCAGGTGTCACTAGGGGACATGAGGCTCGTTGACAACATCTATTTGGGAAAAAGGTCGAACACTTGAAACATGAGTATAATCTTAAGTTGGCACTTCTTCATCCCTGCAACAACTAGGGGTCTGGAATAGAGGGTCCTTCAGAGCCGCCAGGTCGAAGGTCTAAAATGGTACACCTATCATTCTAGACCCTCCATGGTGGGCTATGATAGTAGACCTTTTTGTTTTACCTGCCATAAACAAATTTAGTCTGCAGCCAACAACGCTGGCGCGTGACCATGTGCAACGACGAGCTCAGCGTTTGAAGCGAGACCCACCACTGCATGGATTGCAGCAATCCGGGCAACGGTTTTAAAGCTTTGCTTGGAAACCGATAGCAACATTTTGAAGATTGCAGCATGCCGCGAAAGCAATATCAGGTATTTAGAGGACCCCATGCCCAAGAGCCCGGAGGTTTCAAAGAAGCCTTTCTGTGGCTGAGCGTTCAGTCATTTCAAACAGCCAACTACAGGTTGGAAGCCGCCATCTGTAGGTTGCTTGTTTGTAAAATCAGATCTCCATGGCTTACATCCAGCATTTGCCTTGCATGGTAGAATCTGCTTGTGCCTTTCTTTGTCTTTGTCTGGCAGGAGGGTCCAGTTGCAATTGCTAAGAACCCGCGGTTCTTGAAAAATTATTTGATGCTAATGCTTGCTGCTAGCAAAATACTAGCACATTTTGATCCAGATATGTCTCTGACATCCGTGCTCGACCAAGTGGTTGACGTTGGTCCGGTGAAAAGATGTTGACAGTTGAATTCCTGAAAGTTTGCCCTAGGGCTCGATTCTAGTTGTTAGCTCCTAGCAGGGGCATAATGTACATTGATCATTTTGCTTCGCACCATGGTCGGTATTCTGGTTGGTCCGAATCAAGGCTAGGTGTTGGACAGCGAAGCAGAAAGCAATGTTCTTTTCCAGGTTGCAAATGAGTGGCAAGGAATCAGCTCAGTGACGTTGACTTTCGCCACCTAAAAGATGTCTTTCATAAATAATGCAAAGAGGAAAGACATTGTTTATCTTGGATCAACAGCAACGGCGTGAGAAGTTATGATATGAAAACAATTGTCATCATCACTCATCAAAAGCACTTTAGTGCCACATCTGTAATAGAAACATCAAGACATCAAGTCGATGTTGGGGCAAGCAGGTGCCGGAGCTTATGGGTTGGATGTTTTTGAGGACACGTGGAGTATACTTTGACATGAGTTCAGCACAATACAGGGATGCCTGAAGGTATTATGTAATGTATTGAAAAGGTGGCGCGATTCGGAAGCATGCCACTGAGCGGCAACGAATCGGTGCCGGGTGGCTTGAGAGGGGAGCAAGCTTCGCCAATAGCATGATGTGGTGGCCGAGAAATGTCAGTGGGAAACATCCAGTTAGTTTCATGGGGAGCAGAATGCCCAGCACGCAAAGCGGTTTCCGTTCGATTTCCTTCATGAGGCAGGTTTGGCAGGTTTGGCATTCTAGTAGCAAATCAGTTTTAGATGTTGGACACCAAGCCATACTACACAAATGATGAATTAATGACTTTCGCAATTTCTGGGCACTCTTGATCACTTAAACACCATTGACATGAGTTCAGCACAATACAGGGATGCCTGAAGGTATGTAATGTATTGAAAAGGTGGGGCGATTCGGAAGCATGCCACTGAGCGGCAACGAATCAGTGCCAGGTGGCTTGAGAGGGTAGCAAGCTTCGCCAATAGCATGATGTGGTGGCCAAGAAATGTCAGCGGGAAACACATGGCCAACGGATTCACCCATATTCCCAAGGAAATCAAGAATGATAAATCTTAACCAGAAGCTAAAGCTCATCCATCGCGCTTCCATCCATCCAGTTCATTCTGGCGAGTTGTCTTTCTCACCCACTTACGGTCAAATTTCGAGAAACCATGCTTTTTGTAGATGTGGTTGTTTGCCTTGAACATGACTTGGACGCATTGCGAATTTTATTGGGATCTGGGTTTTGAGCCCTCTGAAAACCAGTGGCGGGCAGGCAATGGCATTTGGGGGGTTCGGTATTTGTCTTGGAGGTTATTTTTTGTCCTGGATTTTGGATCCATGAATGCTGAGCCCTGAAATACCAGTGGCAGCCAGCCAGTGGTATTTGGACTGTCCGGCAACCCCAAACCACCCAAAATCATAAACCTGCGCAGTTCAAGCAAACTTGCCTAAGTTCCCTGATACTAAATGGAAGCACGCGGTGAGTCATGTACAAAGGGTTTCTGCATCTGGACGCGGAAACACGAGCAGCAGAACTCCATTGATCGTTTTTGTTTTTGGTGAATTTGGTGCCTCTGAACCATCCAGTTTGTTTCCATGTTCATGGGGAGCAGAATGCGCAGCACGCAAAGCCGTTTCCGTTCGATTTCCTTCATGAGGCAGGTTTGGCAGGTTTGGCAGGTTTGGCATTCCTGTAGCAAATCAGTTTTAGATGTTGCACACCAAGCCATGCACAAATGAAAGATGAATGACTTTCGCAGTTTCTGGTCACTCTTGATAACTTAAACACCATTGACATGAGTTCAGCACAATGCAGGGATGCCTGAAGGTATGTAATGTATTGAAAAGGTGGGGCGATTCGGAAGCATGCCACTGAGCGGCAACAAATCAGTGCCGGGTGGCTTGAGAGGTGAGCAAGCTTCGCCAATGGCATGATGTGGTGGCCAAGAAATGTCAGTGGGAAACATCCAGTTTGTTTCGTGGGGCCCAGAATGCCCAGCACACAAAGCGGTTTCCGTTCGAATTCCTTCATGAGGCAGGTTTGGCATTCCAGTAGCAAATCAGGGCCCTTTGCAATCAAAAAGTGCTTGCATTTTATGTCTTGGTGGAAATCACAACCTGTTGCTAGGCTTTTGTTTCAGGAATCACCAAGCCATACACAAATGATAAATGAATGACTTTCGCAGTTTCGGGTCACTCTCGCAGTTTCAGGAGGAGTAGTGGAGAGGACTTGAACATGAAAAGATGTGAAACATTGAAAAGTTGATCACTTAAACACCATTAGTGATTAACTTAAATAATTTTGTGGTCAAGAAATGTCGGCCACCTGTCAGCTGTAAAAACCTTTGGGCCAAGTGAAAAAAATATGAAACAACGTTAATACATTTTCTCTCCATTCTTGCCACTGAGCAGAAAGGTATGTGTTGCAGACAGAATTGGACTACTTGGAAAAACGGACTGAGAAACGCCGACCTGCCAGAAACAGGCCTGTCAGAAATGGCCGCAGCTAATTGAAAGACTATGTTTGATCCGAAGGCCATCCTCAAGCACTGCATGAGTCCGACACGAAGCTTTTGCAACATGTTGCGGTCAATGGAACTGGACCCAGATGGGCTGATCAGTGGCTTAATTGTGGCATGCTTCGGCAATGATGACCAATGATGACTCAAGCGGAAGTTCCAGATGGCCATTACCTCTGATGTCTTGGTCGAAATCAGGGCCCTTTGCAATCAGAAAGTGCATGCATTTTATGTCTTGGTGGAAATCACAACCTGTTGCCAGGCTTTTGTTTCAGGAATCATCAAGCCATACACAAATGATAAATGAATGACTTTCGCAGTTTCGGGTCACTCTCGCAGTTTCAGGAGGAGTAGTGGAGAGGACTTGAACATGAAAAGATGTGAAACATTGAAAAGTTGATCACGTAAACACCATTATTGATTAACTTAAATAATTTTGTGGCCAAGAAATGTCAGCCACCTGTCAGCTATAAAAACCTTTGGGCCAAGTGAAAAACAAATATGAAACAACGTTAATACATTTTCTCTCCATGCTTGGGACTGAGCAGAAAGGTATGTGTTGCAGACAGCTTTCGACAGGAACAAGTCGCATTTGGAAAAACGGACTGAGAAACGCCGACCTGCCAGAAACAGGCCTGTCAGAAACAGGGCCACCAATTTCACCCAGACTTGTAAGAAAAACAATAATGCATTTTGGAACTGTCAATTCGCAATGCTGCTGGGCCGAGTAGCCAAGCCAATCTTTACAAGTCTATGCCCCCGGTCAGCCTTCCAGAGTATGAGTTTGTGAATTAATCATGGGGTTCAAAAAGTGGAACCGCCTGAGAGCCATTGGCTATTAGCCGACCGAGTTTAAGGGGTCCCCAACCAAGGGGTCCCCAACCAAGAGATGTTGATGCATTGGCTTGTGCAAGAGAGCTTTAACCTTTCCAAATGCTAACCCTCAGAATGCCACTGGCATGCAGCTGTTGGCATTTGGGGGGTTTGGAACCCATGCACCTGGCACCCCAATTCAGTCAGTTGTTTCTAGGTTGCATCTTCAAAGAGAGACCTGCACAAATGGATATGGAAAAACCACCAGCATAATTCCATTGATCATTTTTGTTTTTGGTGAACTGTGGCCGTGTAAGTGATGCGTAACTGGGCGCGTAAGCAATTCCTTATAACCTTGCGAGATAAGACCTTTTCAGCACGGCTCCATTGAGCATTTCTGTGGCACGTGTCGACCCTGGTGATTTCAAGTGTTTACAACAAACACTCGGAATGGGTGATCGTGCTTGCCTTCCATTGCTTGCCTTCCATGTCATAGTTAAAAGCAGGGCGTTTTGCAATCACAGCTTGTGGCAGCTAGCTCTTGTGTGCAAAATCCCAAGATCATCCTTGACAACCAACGAAGCATTTATACGAAGCTATCAAAAAGTCAGCGCGTCAATCAGACTCGGCACCGTTGGGATTGGGTGTCAGTTGGCCCACCATTGAGCATTTCTGTGGCACGTGTCGACACTGGTGATTTCAAGTGTTTACAACAAACATTGGGAATGGGTGATGGCGCTTGCCTTCCATTGCTTGCCTTCCATGTCATAGTTAAAAGCAGGGCATTTTGCAATCACAGCTTGTGGCAGCTAGCTCTTGTGTGCAAAATCCCAAGATCATCCTTGACAACTAACGAAGCATTTATACGAAGCTATCAAAAAGTCAGTGCGTCAATCAGACTCGGCACCGTTGGGATTGGATGTCAGTTGGCCCACTATTGAGCATTTCTGTAGCACGTGTCGACACTGGTGACTCCACTTTGTTTACCACAAACACAAGATCATCCGTAGCAATTTCAGCATTTATACGAAGCTATCAAAATATCACCGCGTCAATGCAAGGCACAATTGGGATTGGGTGTCGGTTGGCACATCGACTTTCTGAGATGACCCTACGGGATGTTTCCTGAAATGGTAGCGTGGTTCAACTCCTTTGGGAACCGATTTCAAACTTCATCTTCAAACTCCTCCAACAACTGTGCTGCAATATCAGGTGTTCGGCAACACCACAAAGTGCAACGTGTTTGCTTGGTCAGCGCAGCGTAGGAGTTATTTGTTTTATTCCAAAGTTTGCCACAGTTGAATTTGTCAGGGCTAGCTTTGGAGGGGAGGCAGCATTTCCAAACATGCCAAACACAAGCTCGGCAATGTTGACTTTCCACTGAAGCAGGACCACTGGGATCTGGAACATGACTGCAGTGACTACAGCTTCTTTTTCTCAGCATCTTCTTTTTCAGGTCTATCCAGTCAAAACTTCCCGACCTTCCGTCAGTTGGTTGCGCAGAAGATTTCGCCAAGCAAGAATCAATGACTTGATGACACTCACCTATGTTCAGCAGTCTGTGATAGAAACGAGGCGGAGCCTCATCCAATGCGAGCAACATGTTGTCAAAGGCCTGTATGTTGCTTGCCACTTTGTAACGTTCGAAGTTCCAGATTGTGGTCTTCTGCTCTTTTGAACGTCAGTAGTCAGTTCACTCTTAAGGCAACTCATGTCCCGCCATCTGTGATGCTCACTAACAGAAGCTTCAAGCTTGGTTGGGAGCCAGGTATCGACGCTTGCCCTTTGACGGATTGTCTGACTTGTGACTAGGAGCTCGTACCACAAGAAACTTAAGAGGAAAGCTAGAGGTGTGAGGGGGAGAGTACTGTGTGCAAGAGCAATGTCACATTTGGAGTGAAGTGCACAGGCCTTACTTCCTCAGCATCTTTCTGTGTTGTGCCTGTCGAGAATCAGACTCTGAAGAGTTTAGAGAGTGTGCAGAGTGTTGAAGACAGCAGAGCGTCCTGTGTAGATTTGTCATGATTTGTCCGCAGAGTCTAGCACCATGACTCACCATGACCAGCTAACTGTTAACAGTTCACGTGCTTAACGCATGATTCCTTGAGCAGCCCGTGAAGCTCTGGGACAAGCTGTCAAGCATGACAAGCCTGTCTGTCGGCTACGCAAGGTTACACAGACAAACTAGCAAGCAGCAAAAGCGTTGACTGTCAGCACGATGAAGCACAGCTCTCTTTTGAAAGTTTCAATACGTACAGTGGACCTATGTTGCAGTTCTCACCGCACCAGGTCCAGCACAAGGGAACAATGCCCAGAGGTACAACATAGTGCAATTAAGATGAGCTGGAGGATGTGGCTTGCGACAGATACTGGGCACCTGCATGTTCATCAAGAATCTCAGATTCTTTCTGTGTTGTGCCTGTCGAGAATCAATCTCTGAAGAGTTTTGAGAGTGTGCAGAGTGTTGAAGACAGCAGAGCGTCCTGTGTAGATTTGTCTTGATTTGTCCGTAGAGTGTAGCACCATAACTCACCATGACCAGCTAACTGTTAGCAGTTCACGTGCTTAACGCATGATTCCTTGAGCAGCCCGTGAAGCTCTGGGACAAGCTGTCAAGCATGACAAGCCTGTCTGTCGGCTACGCAAGGTTACACAGACAAACTAGCAAGCAGCAAAAGCGTTGACTGTCAGCACGATGAAGCACAGCTCTCTTTTGAAAGTTTCACTACGTACAGTGGACCTATGTTGCAGTTCTCACCGCACCAGGTCCAGCACAAGGGAACAATGCCCAGAGGTACAACATAGTGCAATTGCGATGAGCTGGAGGATGTGGCTCTGACAGATACTGGGCATCTGCATGTTCATCAAGCATTTGCTGGCATTACTGTTTGGCATTTTCACATGCCCTTGCCATCGTAAAATACAAAACTCCCGCTACAACCGCGTTCAGTATGAAGCTTTTTCTTGTCTGGCATTTGGGAAAAAGGAGCAATTTCCAAAGGCAGACAGAAGACAAAAGGAAGACACTGCAGAGAACTTTTGTGGCTGAGTCCGAGTCTAGGGTGCTGTCATGTGCCGTCATGCTGCGCACGACACGGTGCTAGGATTGCCAATCATGTGAACGTGTATCCTGAGCAAGCTGACTCTCCATGACTGTATAAATGGTTTATTTTCGTTCCAACCGCATATCATGTCTTGTGGAATGCTGTGAAATCATCTGAACTCCATGAAATCGTTTACTCGGAGATGTCAGCTATTGTCGGTCACTGAGAGTGATGGAGATGGCAAGCCAACTCCTTGGAAAGCATTTTATGCCAGAGCTCTCTACAGCAATCTTCAGAGATATTATTACCTTTACCAAAACGAGCACGACGCAAAGCTCTACAGATCGTTGGGTGCCTGTTCTACGTGTTCCTGGCATTCTTTGACTTCATTCCTTAAGAAGACTCTGGAAATCACCTGCACAGACAATGTCGCAATGTGTCCTAAATTGCTGACTAGTTTTCAAAAAGTGGAGCAGGAAAAGAAAATACTGTATTTTGCAGCTTGCTGACCACCATACTATCGATCTGTGTTGATTTCGGGGTGGAAGAAACAAAGAGCTATACAGACTGATATGAAGAGAACATATAGATGGTATACAGTGTGCAGCTTCTTTACCTCCGCAGAAGTGCGAAACGCTTGCACAAGTGGCTTCGTGGTTTCCAAGTTTTCCAATAATACATGTGCCTGGCTTTGGTCGTCTGCAGCACCTTGAGCAGCATGGGAATGCAGCATTGCGATTGTGTTTGCTAGAGTCTATTCTGCAAGATCGTACCCTTTCCTCATGTTTCCTCATTTGTTTTGGAAACTCTATTTGAGGTCAAAAGGATCATAGACCCGGCTCTGACTTCTTGCCAAGTTCCAAGTTCAACCATTTTTGTCCCATGGAATCCCATGATGTTCCACTATCTCCAAATATCAGAAGCTACGAAGGTTGAGAATAGAAGATACAGAGCCTGGGATGGAGCCGAGATGTCTTTGACTTCTTGGGCAAGTCCAACAGGAACATGAGATAGTGAGCAAGATGCCTTGCACGTGCGTCGTGGTTGGAAGATGTCAGTGAGAGGCACAAGGTGAAGTACCCATGTCGCACAGCCACAAGTTATTGCGAACTGTCAGACTTGGCAGATTGTGGACACTTAAATTCAAGATGCACTGCATGAGTGCCAACATGATGACAATAGCACATTGGTGAGCCATGCTGGCAGTTGTCAGCGGCATGAGCCAGATCTTGCCACAGCCTCATCACCTGCCATATNCAAATATGCCAAGAAGCTCAGAAAATCAGGCAGGCATCTTGCAACAGTGATAGAAGAGAAAGACCCTGGGATGAGATAGTGAGCAGGATGCACTGCACGTACGGCGTGGTTGGAGGATGTCAGTGAGAGGCACAAGGTGATGTACTCATGTCGCACAGCCACAAATTATTGCGAACTGTCAGACTTGGCAGATTGTGGACAATTAAGTTCAAGATGCACTGCATGAGGGCCAACATGATGACAATAGCACATTGGTGAGCGACATTGGCAGTTGTCAGCGGCATGAGCCAGATCTTGCCACAGCCTCATCACCTGCCATATCGGAAGGGAGATGTGTTCAGTTCCGACCTTAGGTTTCGTACTGATACTTAGTCAGCCATTCTGATGTGAATTCGTACCAGCATCCAATGTTACATCCATCATCTGCAAATATGCCAAGAAGCTCAGAAAATCAGGCAGGCATCTTGCAACAGTGATAGAAGAGAAAGACCCTGGGATGAGATAGTGAGCAGGATGCACTGCACGTACGGCGTGGTTGGAGGATGTCATCACCTGCCATATCGAATGGCAGATGTGTTCAGTTCAGACCGTTGGTTTGTTTGGTGTTCTTTGTGCAGTTTTCTTGGTGTTCTTTGAGCCATACCAAACCTGGTCGTCCGAACACTTTGTCGCCACACATTCTGCAGGCTGACATCAGGACTGCCTTCAACACAGCGACTTTCAAACTTTCACGCTTCGGGCCCTTGTGCATGCAGGAGCATCAGTGAAAAGGGAAATGAACATAATGCACCAGTGCGATATGCTGAGGAAATTCCGCAGATGAATGCTCAGTCAACCCATCAAAAATAAAAACTGCAAACAACGATCATGCACGATCATCATAATTGATTTCCTGGACCTTCATCGTACACAACGGAAAGGTGCAGCTAGATTCCGTTAATTTCCACTCTCCTGATGAAGTTATCGCCACAAAACTTCCATACACATAGCATGACCCTTCTCAACCAAACGAGGTCTATGATTCAAAGTTTTACATTGTAACGGGTTCGACTCCTAATGCCAGGGCATCTTGAGCTTTGAAACCAATTCTATCCAATTCTACTTCGACAAGTATGCATGTGGCTTAAATCATTCATGCCTGAAGTTCCTCAGCCTCATGATGCCAGTGGTCTCAGGCAGTCAGTTTCGATGGCACTGGGTCCGGAAAGTATGCTGGCTGCGTCCTCAAGTTCCCAAGCTTTCTTCAAGTCACAGTCCTTGCAGATATTGCAGGCGTGGAAACTCACACAACTTGGTTGGAAGGCTCGGCTTCAACTTCTGGCTTTGGCTTCCCAGCTGAGATTGTCCTAAGAAATTGTGGTGCCCATAGCAATTTCTGAAGAGTACTGTAGGAGGCAAGATGGCCACTGCTTGAATGTGTGTGATGAAGAACCGACATTCAGACAGCAATGACAGGCACTTTTGCCGCAGCCTTCGTCGAATGATTTCATCCAGAATGGAATTAATTGGAAGTGTCAACTTGTTCTAGTTGCTGTCGAAACTAGGATCCAGTTGGCATCCAGGTTCTTAAGCAGAAAGGCGGATTTCATGGCACCCGGAAGTTGGTTCACGAGGGGTGAAGCCGCTTGCAAACTAAGCTAAGTACACTGTTGAAGCTTGCCCCTCAATCACGCTCGCTGCATCATTGTGCAGATGCATTACAATGCTAAATATTGGCGACTGGCACTCTCATAGCGGAGCCTGCGTGATATGCTTGAAGCGTGCAGAAAGTGAACAATGTCACTATTGTGGGGATCTTCTGGAAGCTCCTTAGCTCACATTTCTCAGTTCACAAAGCTTGGAATTTCCATCCAACGCCAGAAGAATTATCCAATTAAATTTCCAGAACATGGCAGATGGCATGTTCTACAAAGGGAAGCTATCCAACCAGAGGAGCTGGCTGAATCATACACAAACTGGGAGTTGATTCGAGAAGTTGCCAATTTGCACGGAATGAAGCTGCCAACTTTGGGCCCTGAGTGCATATACTTTACAATCAGAAGTCACAGCAGTCAGATCACGCACTTCTGCTTGGAGGGCCCAGGGCCATAGACTAACCCCAAGCTGGGTGTGTCCAAACATAGCAACATTGAAAATCCTTTCTCAGAAGGGCACCTGGAAACCCTGCAAGGCAGCTCCCTCGCGTGGATGTTCTCTGCAGTTCAAAGTGCTTAGCCAAAGCTGCCACACAATGGGGGAGAATTTTCTAGACCAAAGATTTGACCTTTTGTCGGATGTTTGTTTGGCGGCCAGAGCGTTGGGTCATCCTATTATCGGTCTCAATTCTGCTCACATCAGACAATGCCTGCAGCTTCACTACTTCATTCCGAATTCTGGGGGCGTTTGACCACCAGCTTCCACCTAGTGACAGTATTCACATGTATTCACGGTGCCGTCCATGCAAGCAAATGCTGGGAATATGATGTTTCTGGACTCGTTAGGCAGATAACTCAGGTACTCACTTGCGCCAGACCCCGGAATGGGCCTCAGATAGGCACCGATGCGAAGCCTAGAATGCAACATCAAAACGTCAAAGATGTCCTTTGTGACATGCTGTGACCGTACTATCGATTGGATTTTCATCGATGGCAGTTGGTTTTGCTGAGATGCGACACACCGGAAACACGGTAAGTCCTCAGTATTCTTTGTATAGATTGCATTTGGATCACTCTAAATGGCTTAGATCCAACACCTTGATGCGCATTGCTTTTATGGTTTCTCGGGCGCATGGATGGGCAGGCCCTCCTGTCAGCTCGAGATGCGACTAGTTTGGAGTTTGGATCGTAGAGTCACGACATCCATGAACATCCACAAATTGCCTTATAGAATTAGTTGTTTCAAGAAACATATCAGATGGAAGGGTGATGTCAGACTCTCACCCAGTCTCAGGACGTCAATGCAGACCAACAAAAGCACCAGCTGCCAGAGCCTGCCAAGGGTGTAAAGTTCTTCCCTAGCTGCGGCCTGTGTCTCAGTTCTGTGTCGGCAAATGAGCGAATTGTCGTAGTTTTTGCACACTTGCAATGGTTGAAATGTTGAGTCCCCCCCCAGCAAGCAAACTGCTGCCCTTTGCACTGCGGTTTGCCGGCAAAGTGCAGTATGTAAGACGTGTCTCTACATCCACATCCATAGTCCCAAAGACATTTGGAATGCGTTCGAATAGTTCGTTTTCTGTCTTCCCGAGTCCCAGAGTTCGAAACGGGATCAAAATAGTAAGTTGAGTCAAAGCATGTCAGGCTCCATGCCAAGCAAAGTCAGGATGATTTGAGAGTGAGCTGTCAGGGCCATTGTTTGGAGGATGTTGCTATCCTTTAGAGAACAATCTTCGGCCCAGATAGACTCTCATGAGTGAGAAGGGGATTTTTTCATATTTTGTCACTTTTCCTTCGTCCGAATCGTCGCGCATTTTCCCGCAACTTTCCCCATTTCCAGCCGAAGTCAATTCTAGGCCTTTCAACTTTAGCAAGACGAGATTCGACCATTTGCGTCGAGACCACATTGTCACAGAAGGGCTGCCTCCCCAAAGCCTGGCCCTTTCACACCGGGCTTGTGTGTCTTTTGTTCTAGACAGCTCCTAGTGAACTTCCACAAGGTTCACTGAGGCCAAATCAAAGCTTGTATCTCTTGAATTTTTGTCCAACAAAGGCCAACAATGCATTAAGCCCTGCCCATGGTCTTTTATGTTGAGTTGATACCTTGCTGCATTCAGCCATCCAAAACCCAAGCATACGCTCTCCCACGTTCTTCCCAGATTTCGACTCGGAAAGCCAAAGCGCTTGGCCTCAAAATGACACGCAAGCGGTCATATGACGGACGTGATGATGGCATGTGCTTAGAAACGGATGACATTCAGCTTCTGTTGTTGGATTTGGGGAGATCTGGAGAGATTTTCATAGGATAGCCTGGATAGCCAGCATTCCTGCGTTCCCCAGCCTATTGCTTTAGAATGAGCCCATTGCCCCTGCCACGTGCTTTTTTCTGTGAACCTCATTTGTGCCAAAGTGAGACGAGCTTGAGATCTGTCAGACTCTCACCCTCCCGAATTTTTGGTTGGTGTCATTATATTCTGTGTCCTCGCTTCGTTTTGCAGTTGAAGTTGTATTTTTCTCTTTTCCAAGCTGTCTAAAAAAAGACGTTGGCTGAATATGACAGCTGGAAGGTGTTTCGTTCACATTACACGTGACATTGCTGAGAATGAAACTTTCGGGTGTCAGGGCGCAGATTGAACAAATACAACACATCGAGGAGTATTTTTGAGGATCGGTATCCAATGTCCGCATATCTCAGGATTTATGGTGACAATGATGACACTCCTTGCGTGTGTTCGTCGCCCTTCCAACGATTCACCGTTTCGCTCTCAGAAGCCTCAGAACCCCTTGGTGGAGGCAGAGGAAGATGCAATTTTCGTGCACTTGGTGGGGGCAGAGGAAGCTGCAATTCTTGTGAACTTTATTTGATGATAATGCCATCGAGCCCATTTTGTGAATCAAGGGGTCCACGCATGCTGATGTATAAATTTGGTACACTGCAAAGCCTACGATACGGTGGCTTCCCGGCCTTGCCATTGACTGTGCATCAAGTTGGGAGAGCCAGTCTTGCAGTATCTCGGATGCATTTACTTGTCATGCCATGGATCCTGCAGAATCTGTGTCCATATTGAACCTTTCCCAAATTTTTCCAATTTGTTTGAAGACCTTGTCCTTTCTGCATCCTTTATGCTTTATGTAGGCGTTACAGGAAGCGTAATGGGACCCATATACAGTATATATAATATATATATCATATACATGTATTACATATAGCATCACTGAAAATTTGCAGAAAGTCATTGCAGGGAGGATCCCACCCAATAGAATATATATATATCCTAATACTGTAGTTTTGGCCATGCCATGAGTTCTATTCAGAATAGCTGAGGTTCAGTACCAAAGGAGGCCGACGTCTAAAAGGGTCGTCGTCTCCTTAGGCATCTGCCTGTACTGTCTTTCAAAGAACTTACGCGGAAAATAGCTGCCAGGGTCTTTCGAAAGAGGTCCAGCATCTTGTTTTTGGCAAAATAGAGTAACTCTATCTACACAAACGGAAATCCAGCATCCTATTTTGCACGAGATCCTTTTCCATTTGTTGTCTTCGTGCAAGGTGGTTCTTTCTGGAAAGTGTACGCCATGCATTTGCTTCACTCTTTTTCAATCATTTTGGACATAGTGATTTACCAACTGACAGAAGAGTGGATTTCGAGTCGCAGAGGGGAGCGTTGGTTGCAAAAGACACTTTCTGATGTCTCAACCTCTTGCTCAAACCAACTTGGCGCGGAGACGACATCAATTCCGAAATATTACAATCTTCCTTATTCATGCGTGAACTTACGGTCTTGATGTCCCAATTCCTTTGGATTGTTTTTTTGGTCAAAAACAAAGGCGGGTGGAAAAAACTATGTCCCAAGTTTTGCGTGCAGAACAGGGTTTAGCCCAGGGGCTGTCATGAATCAGATGCAGAGTTTGTGTGCATTTACGTTTTTTTTTGTTTCCTTTGGTCAGTTAGACGTACTTACCGTTCCTTACCATCTTAATTTTTGGGGGTGAAAAACAGCATGTGCATCTTCCATCAAGAAATGACCGAAGATGCGTTTCCACGTCTTGTGGTTTTTTCGACATTGGGACATTGTGAGCCAGTGAAAGTGCCTCTGTTTTTCAGGCCTCCGAATGATGGGGGAAGGGTGAAATGTCCCGTGAAAAACGAGACCTTCAAACTGTTGGAACATTCCCACTCGGGAATGTGACCCACTGGTAAAAATCGGATTTTTTGAGCAGAAATGTGGGAAAAAACCCTGCGAGCTCCCCCAAAGCTAAATTTGGTTGAATTCATGTGGATGGCAGCCGATGTTTTTGTTGGACATACTAGAGTTACTAGAGGGAGACTTGCATCCAGCTTTTTTCTAAATGTTTGTGGTTGCATGTTGCAACTTGATAGTATGGTTTAGGTTGGACACGTGACATGTCCAGGCTGCCAGATGGGCTCGGCTACAGCAAGTTGGCACCTCAGAAGCTGAAAACTCTTCAACAGATTAGGATTGACTTTTGCAAAATTTTGTGTCCACCTTGTTGCATCTTCACCTGACATATTTTTCTGCTTCTCTGAAAACGAGGTTATGCTCAAACTTGTGTTCAAGTTTCCAGCCTAGAGCACATTTTGCCAGCGTTCGAAAAATGTGCAGAAAGTTCCACAAAGTGCTCACAAAGTGCTCACAAAGTGCCGTGCAAGATAGTTCTCTGTTGCATTTTGCCACTTATTTGTGCCCACAGCAGCAGTGTACAATAAATTGATGACGGTTTGGGATTTTTATTCATTCTGCCAGTCAGTCCATTCGGACCCGCAAGAGTCACTCTTGGCATCCCGGAAATTTTGTGCTTCGTAGCTTCCCAATTTGTTGGAACTCCGCTGTTTTGGTTCCAAGCTGCTTGGGAAACCTGGAGAAGACCTCTACTGTAGTTTGTCCCTTGGGGAGCCATGGGTGAGTTGGATGCAGATGATGTGGAGAATATCAAGGTGTGGGCGGGTTGGGTGCGCCTGACTCGGCAATTTTGAGGTTCAATTCGTTTCGATCGTTTAGCTTTTATAAAAATGTGAGATGATATTTCTGTGGGAATGATATGGTTTGATTCCAAATAGAAGAGGGATAGGTTTGATAAGATTTATTTTATCCATCTATGTTGGGTTTTATTCGTTTATCTGATCTATGTTTTTTTTTCAGGTTTTTACGAGAGAACCGGTGGGTCATTCTCTCAGGTTTCATGCCAGTCTTGGAAACCACATCTAAGATGGAAAATTTGTGAAAAAGGTGCCTTTTCCGGTTTTCCTGCTCGAAACGAAAAAACAGGGGGTTTTGCTGGGTGGATGGTATGATTGAAATCGAAACACGTTGTGCCTTGAGGAGGGAACCTATGTTTATTGGATGGACCAAAGTGAAGATGTTCCTCGTGGAACTTTAGGAGTTGTGATTGACGTGGATGGTGATGAGAGGCGTGTGAAGTTTCCAAATGACAAGATCACCGTTCCAGCGACCAAACTCAATGCCTCGGATTTTCAGAAAGACACCCTTGTCCACTTCACCAAAGATGGTATTGCTGATGATCAGATTGGAGAAGAGACAGATTTAGAGGATGGGAAGTTGCAGATTAATTTCCAAGGCGAAACTAAATCTGAGAAGCCCAAATACCTCGTCAAGTGTGACTTTCAAGCTGGCATGTTTGTACAATGGAGCAAGGCTGATGATGATATTCCTTCAGGTCATGTGGGCGAAGTACTGCAAGATTTGAACGAGAAGGGGAAGATAAAGGTCAAATTTCCTGCTGGATCTTGGCGTTTCAGACCCCGAGATTTGGTGCGATGCAATGTGCAGCCTGGTTCCTATGTCCAATGGACCAGTAGTGATGAAGATATCAAGGATGGAGAGCTTGGCAAAGTCACAGGAGTCTCCAGCGAACAAAAAAGCCACGTGAAGGCAAAAACAAGTGTTCTTTTTGAAAACGGGTTTACACCCGGGAAGATTAACATGGAACCTGACAATACACCCCTGGAAAAGGAGAAACATCTTCCAAACCATCATTTTCAGGTTCTATGTTAATCTTGGGGGGTGTATGGCCTATTGATTTGCTTTCTTGGTTATATAGTTTTTTTTTGTGGCATCTTCGTATCTTTCATGACCTTCATTCAGCTCTGGTTAAGAGAGCTGTCAGATGACACTTGTCTTCAAAGAGGTCGTTTAGTAACGGGCTATGATAAACGAAATCATGGAGGCTGGTAGTAAGATCTTCATCCACCAGTGTGAATATGGGAATGCCATTCTACTAAGACTTCCATTTTGGGAGGCCCGAATTACTTTGATATCCCACTAAACTGGTCATTTTTTTCAGGTTGAGTCTTCCCCGAAATTCGCAAAAAACCGTGGACCTGTGGGAATTTCTTTCCCCAACTACGTGCGAAAAACAGCTGCATCCAGGAGAAATCAACGACAAAGGCCGAGTGAAGGTTGCCTTTTCCAAGGATACTTGGGGTTTCAAACCCGAGTCCTTGGTCTTATACGAAGTGCAGTTGGGTGCTTTCGTGAAGTGGCAAAAGATTGATGAAGATGTGAAAAAAGGACAGAGGTTTGGGCGGAAAAAACTTTTTTCTATCCAGATTTTTTTTTGAAGTTTCACCTCCTGATTTTTTGTGGGGAAGATGAACGAGAAATTGGGTGTTGTTTTTTTTTCAATGTTGTTTTTCAAGATTTTTCATCGCCCCTTTTTTCATCTTGGGGAAAGATATCAAGCCATTTTTGACTGATTCTATGTTTTCAAAGGGTTTGGTGAACACCACCACCTTTTCGAGGAGATTTGGGCCAAGTGGTTGGTATCAAGGTCTCGCAGGGAAAGTTGCGTGTGCAGTTTCCTGCTGGTAGATGGAAGTTTCGACCCAGTGAATTAAGCTTGTCTCGAATACAACCAGGGAAGTTGGTTACATGGAGGCAAACTGATGAAGATATAGCACGTGGTGATCTTGGCGAAGTGATTCGTTTGGATGATCGAAAAGTGTCCATTCAATGGCCTGCAGGTCATTGAGGGGTGAAGTAGTGAAGTGTTCCGAAAAGGAACGGTTGGCCAGTGAATTCTTTTTTTCAACTTCGAAAAACTGATGTGGTTTTATGAATTTCATCCCCAGTTTTCGGATCTACAAAGTTGTACTGAAGGTACAAAATTTGTCGAAGTGTACCATAATCAAATACATCAACTAATATCAGGACAGAGATACATGCAGAGGTTGATAGTTCATGTCAAAAGGTTCGGGAAAAAATTGATGTATATAGTGTTTTCAGGAAGGGAACCGTTCCAGGATTCCAGGCCCGAGGCAAAGACCCCAAGACCCAACCCTTTTCCTATTGGTTCTGGTGCTTAAACAAGCGGCTTGTTCCAGCATCTTGTTGCCAGGATCAATGAGATTGAGAAGTTTCGGTTCCAGAAGGGTGACCGTGTGCAATGGACAGAGTCTGATGATGACATTCCGGAAGGCCACATTGGTGTTGTCATGGGCATCAAATATGAAGAGGATGATAATGGAAAGACATCTGGGAAGAGAGTCTATGTCAACTGGCCCAATGGAAGATGGTCGATGAAGCCACATACCTTGGAAAGCTTGAACTTTGATACGGATGGAGTCAATCAATTGAAACTCTCCTTCAAGCGCTTTGATACCAACGGAGATGGTAAGCTTTCAGAGGAAGAACTTGTGAATGTCCTTGGCAAGATTGGTGGTGAAGGTGGAGCAGGTTTAGCCCCAGAGGAGTGTAAACAACTCTTTGAAGCCTTGGACAAAGATGGAAATGGAAAGCTGACAGTCAGCGAGTTTATTGATTACGTCTTCTCGGATGCCAGTGGAGCGGCTAAGGTGCTCTTGGCTGATGGTTTTGGTTTGGATTCTGCACTTGGCTTTGGCGAGGAGGAAGAAGAGAGGGATTATGAGAGCGACGATGATGATCCCATGAGTTCCATGAAGGGTCAACCCTTTGATGGTCCTTTGCAAATGAAAAGTTCTTTTTCTCCAGATGCTGCAGAAGGTGTTGATGGAGAGACTGAGGTGTCTCGTGCTGAGTGGGCCACTGCTATGCTGCAAGTGGGCATTCCTCGAAAGGCTGCTTTAACCTGCTTCGAAGAGGTATCGAAGGACCTTGCTGGTTCTTGTGCTCGAATGAAAACAGAAGATTGTGAATGTCCCCAATTCTTGGCACACAGTAAGTATGAGAGAGGCAAAGAAACAAAACCCTAAAGAACTTATCACTTCCACAGGTGGTAAGAAAAGATGAATCACCACCCTAGATATAAATAGTTATCAATAGTTCTTCTTTTTCTCCTTGGATCGAAATTTTCACGTTTTTTCTCACTTATGAAGAAAATCCTCCCGATGCCCCCCAAATATCCGATGCCTCCTCGGAGATTCCTATGAAATTTCCTATGCTTCCAGGAGATGGAGCAGAATGGCGAGGTCTTGCAGTTGAAGGATCTGGCTGGTGAGCTGAATGGTTGTGGAGGTACCCATGGGGTAGAAGAGCTGAAGGCACCCATTGGACAAGTGAAGAATGGACATGTGGAGGCGGGGTTTTTACTTGGGGGTTCTCAAATGGGTTTGGTTGGAAGTATAGTCATTTTTAGGAAAAAACGAAAGATGCCATGTTTTTTTCTTAAACACCAGAACGAAGTTGGATTTGTTTTTTTGTGGGTTGTAGATTCTTCAAATTTAGTTTCATCAAGGCGTTTCAGGATTTCCATTTTTTTCGACGACCTGAAATTTTCTGGTCTCAGGTGATCGATCTTGATGTCCCATCGGAGGAGGTAGAATTTGAACGTGCTTTGGCCAAGAGAAGCGGCATTGATGGCTTGATCTTTGATCTTTTGTACCACAAGAGATCTCTAGGAGATGCAGCACAACATCTCTCAGATGCCATGCTTTCTGATCTTGAGAGGAAGGTACTTGGTGAGATGAGTGAGCAGGAGTTGGTGGAGGTTTCTTGGTTTTGAAATGGAATTCAATAGGGAAGTGACACAAAAAGGGAACCAGGTGAAGGTGAAGATTAAGTGATTTTTCGGATTTTTTAGGATTTTTTGTCCTTTATTTCTGGGACACCTTAGGGTCTTAGGGCACTCTAAAATCAAGAAGTGCTTTCAAGCTCGATGCCTTCAGAAAGGTGTACTGTATTTCCAGGGATCTTCAGGAATGAGAAAAACCTAGAGGCTTTGATGCCGATGCATCTCAACCACCAATCAAACTAGGCACCCTTTTTGCAACCTCACCAAAGCCACCGCTGCCAAGCCAGGCTGTTCTTCAGGGCTGGGAATCTTCCCAGACCTTAAGTGCTGCAGGATCCTGGCAACGAGCGCGTGAGTGTTGTCAACGTGAAGTCCAACAGATCATTGAGAAATGTAAAGCGGAAGGTCACTTGGTTGAGTTGAATGGGCTTAGCTCCCCCAACTCCCCAAGCGGCCAGCATTTGATGCACCCTAGGGGTTTTCGTTGAGTTAGCGAGCTAAAGAGCTTTTTTGAATTTTTTGATTCCATTGACTCAAAAAACGCGGGGGGATTTTCGTGTTTTTGTTATGGGAGTCTAAAATAAGCATCTGTGGGAGTTTCACGGTTTTTTGGAATTGTGGGGTTGTTTGTGGTGGGGGACGTTAGTCTTTGGGTGATTCAATCATCCAATCTGGTGGAAGGACCGGAAGGCAAACTCTGCAAGGATGGGTGAAATGCTATGAACAAAAAACAGCCTTCTACTCCTTTTCCTGCAGTTCTTGACACGTATTACTGTATGAAGTTGGACAAATTGCACTCCGACCAAAGGAAAAACAAACATGTTTGCAAAGCACAAATAAGACTCACGTAATGCAGCAACTTTCTCCACACGCAATGTTTGTGGGGTCCTTAACAACGGCGGTACCATGTCTTTTGATGAATTGAAGAGGGTTGTAAGAAATTGGTAGCAAGGTGAGTTTGAAACATCAATGCTTCACAGGATTGTGGCATTTTTCACGATAAAATGCAGTCAAATACCCAGAGTCTTTGGCCTATTTGTGTGGAATGTATGTTACGGTGATGATGGAATTATCAATATATTTTGAAAGGATCTGTGGATTTGTTTGTCAAACTTGGTACTTCAAAATTGACATGTTTGCCTGTTTGCCCATGAGGTATCAAATACACCGACAGCTCTTTCAACCCTTTGGAAAACGAGAATGAGGTACTTTATGTCGACAAGGAAAAACCTGGCTGGGATTGCACCGTCGACAAACCCACTTCCTGGAAGAGAGCCACAGAGGTTTTTGAGGATGCATACCTTGTTTCAAAAGGTGCCGGGTACCCCAAACTTTTTTTTCCGAACTGAGCCGCGTGGGGATGTTGTGGGTCCTCTTGTTTGCAAATGTTACATGTTGTTCAAGCTAATGTTTTGGGATGTTTTGTGTACTCTTACTGCTTTGACTGGCCATGGGAATGTCGCAAAGTTGCGTGCCGTTTGTTTTTGCTACCCCATAGGTGCCAGTTTTAGTGATGTTGGGCAGGGAGCAATCGGAGATTGCTTTTTCATGGGGGCACTGTCCTCAATGGCCCAAAACCGGAAAAATTTCTTGCGCCAAGCAGTTGTGGCTTATGATGTGGAAGTGGGTGTCTATGGTGTGATGGTGTGCGAGGAGATGCACTTTAGGTACGTCATTGTGGATGATTATCTTGGCACGCATGGGTCGCATCGTTTCATGTATGGAAGAAGTGCCAATGACAAGAGGGAACTCTGGGTGCCGATTCTCGAAAAGGCTTACTTCAAGCACATGACATGCCTGGAAATGTGTGATGGCGGATGGGGTCCAGAAGCTGTCTTCTCTTTCCTGGGTGGTGTATGGGGTTATTATAATGTCAGTGCTCAACCTCATAGTACTTGGGAGACCTTGGACTATGGACATAGACATGGTCACTGGGACCATGACCTGAAGTTTTAGAAGCCTTTCTTAAAGGGCCTCCCCCTGGGTCAGAGGCCGACCTAAGTACTTTTTTTCTCGTTTTTTTCTTTTTTCTGAAGAGGTTCTTTTCCAGCGATTTTTTTTTCCGAAACAACGTTTTGTTGTTCTTGTTGAGGGTAAATGACCATCTTTATCTCCAGATTCATCTCTTTAGATTGTCCAACCTCTTTTTTTGGCAAAAGAAAAAATCCCAACCTCTCCCAGTTCATTGGTTTGAGGTCAGATCATGACCACAGGCTTCACAAAGCCTTCCAAAGGCAAATATGCCAATTTGGAGGGTGGTGAAGACGGTCAGTGTGGTGAAACAGGAATTGGTCTGGGCTTAGTCGAGGGCCATTGCTATTCTATGCTTCGAACTGGGGAGGTGGAGAACCATAAGATGATCTGCATACGAAACCCATGGGCACAAAAGGAAACTTGAAGGAAAACCCCGAAAAACGCAGGGTTTTTGTGCGAGAGAATAAAGTTGGGGCTGCGATATGTATACTAGTTAAGTCTTATTGGATATTGGATAGCCATACCCACTGAAGACTTTAGAGTCAAGTTGTGCATGTATACTGTATACAGACTTAAACATTCGTAGATATTCGTAGTTATATAGTTCAATACAATTACCATCAATTAATCATGCATCATCAGGTGTCCACTTTTTCTTTCTTCAAAATGGCCTTTTTCGAAATTTGAGATGTGTTGGACATGTCGGGTCGCCAAGCCGCTAAGGAATGGACTGGGCCATGGTCTGATGGTTCGGAGCAATGGACTGATGAAGCCAAAGAGAAGTTGAATGTCAAAGACAAAAATGATGCCCGGCTTGGAGTTGGGAGGTTTTAGAGTCTTTTGCTGGATCTTCTTGGGGGGAAAAAAACTTCCCCAAAGAAAATATATCTACCACAACTTGGGGTGGTTTTTGAAAGATGAAGAGGAGGGTATTTACGAACCTCACTTAGATCTCAGTCTTCTTTTTGATCAGTAAAATGCTTGGTGTTTCAGCCAACGAGCACGTGTAGAAGGTGGGGGTCTCCCCCCCAGTGATGGGGTTTGTCCGAGGCATCTCCTTGTTGATTCCCATGCTGTTTCAGATTTTGGGGCTTCCAATCGAATTGGAAAGAACCACCCATGCCAGGCCCTAAAGAGTCTCAACTACTTCCATAGGTCTTGCAAAAATCGGCAACTTGTGAATATCTTGATGGTTGAAGCTGCTCAGAGATCCGGTTGCACGAATTTTTTAAGGATACTGTTGTGAAACCGGATAGGAAGCTGTTTTGTTTCAGGGGAGTGTCACGTTTAGCGGCAAGGATGGTACCTTTTGGATGGAGGCAGTGGACTTCAATCAGCTGTCCAAACGTGTCCGTTTTGGTCGCACTTTTGGTCCAACGTGGCAATGTGCTGCTCAGTATGGTACCTTCGGATTTTGGTCATTAAAATGGGACCCTTTTTTTTGGCGGGGGGTTCAAACAACGCGAATGTGTGGAGTTTTTGAGAGATTTCCAATAAAAATGGTGGTTTTGGTTTCATGGGTTGGTTTTTTTGATGACGCCCTGAAGGATCCGCCCTTTACTTGCATTGCCAAACACGACTATCGTGCCGCAGAGGATGATGAGATCAGCTTTAAACGTGGTGAAAAATGCAAGGTGACATCAAATCGTGGTGGCACGTGGTTGTGGGGAGTGCATGAGGCCTCTGGAAAAGAGGGATACTTCCGGAAAAAGGATGTTGACATGAAGTGCGAAGACACTCTGAAGTATGAACTTACCTTCTCCAACGTTCCAGAGGATTCCCAGATCATTGTTGGTGTCTTCCGCCAGGACGAGAAGAAACTACGGCTGTGGACCAAGAGAAAGCAAGATGGCATGAATTACAAAGACACAGAATATTCTGATGCATACTTGCATGTTATCAACAAGAATGGCAATCAGAAAAAAGTGAAAATTAGGTACTACATGCGTCATGGTTGGGAAGTTTTGAAGGCTTCCGATGGGCCATTCAAGATCTATGTGTCGTGTAAAGCCACAGAGTACCGCCGCTTTGCCCTCTATGCCTTTGCCCCTTCTGGCGAGTTAAAATGGAAGCAGATTGATTGCAATCGTGATCAATGGATGTCTGAAGTGGGTGCCAGAAATACAGAAGACCGCATTCGTGAAAGGATCTATGACAACAACAACAACACTTTGAACCAGTACATCACTTTGGGTGCAGAACTCCTACAAGACTACCCCATGGTGGGCCAAGCTATTATGAGTGCAGCTGCTACAATCAAAGAGTCTAAGCTAATTGTGTACTTAGCATTTTTCTTTTTTGTTTTGGATCCGTTTTAAGATCCCTTGAGGAACAAGCCATTTGGGTTGGACAGTGTCATCGGTTTTACTCGCCAGTTTTGGTCGCCAGTTTTCCCAATGATTTCTTGTCTAATTTCTTCCAGAGAAGATTCGTTAATTTTGGACTGCTGCCCAAAAAAGATAAGTTCCTGGTACCCTAAACAACAATTTTTATCCATGGATGTTTGGTGATTTCCAACCATTTTTTATGTAATGATTTGGTTCATCATCCAATTGGAAACAACCATAAAAAAAACGGGTTGTTTGGAGTTCCAGGTTTAACATTGAAAGCTGACATCCTCAGTTTTGGTTGTTGGGACTTTGGGGACTTTGGGGTTTGTCCCCCAAATTTGCGGCAGTCAAATGCAATGTTCAGCATGGGTTTTCTTTGGTTTGCACTGCCATGCATTCGCATCTAGTGTGTGTCATTTGGGATATTCTATTTGGTGCCTGCATTTTGTTCTTCTCCTCCCCCATTTGTTGCCATCTTCTTCCGCAAAAAATCAGGACGTTGTGGGATCCGAGAGTCTTACGGATGCAGCCCACAAAGTGAAGGACTTTGTGAATTCTGAGGAAGTGCAGAATCTTTCCGGGCAAGTGAAAGATTTAATCAACAGTGACGAAGCGCAAGAACTCGTGGGTCAGGTGGGTAACATGATGAGTCGTGCCTCCTCGTGGTTGACCGGATAAGTGGCCCCCAAGTGATGATCCAGCCCCGGGAATTGGTCGACTCCCAAGGAGTGGAGTTTTCCCTTGTGGAAACGCGCTGACCAAACGCGCCTTCCATGCGAAGACCGCATGGGGCAGCAGCTGTTGAGGGATATTTGTTTGTTTCACTAAACGTAAAAACTTGGGATGGTCTGCCGGAAATTGGAGCAGTACGAAAAATGAAAAGAGACTTTGTTCTTTTAAGTCGGCTTGCCTTCGTACACTTCCCCCTGACAAAGTCGGCTTGCATTGTTTATGCCTCGACTTGCTCCATTGCCCCCAGAATGCCAAGACTTTGGCCAAGAAAAACATTGCCTTCATTGGTCTTGCGAATGATATTTACATGTCAGTAATCAAAGCCAAGATATGGCTCCCCAAACTAGATATCAGCTAGTGAAGTGTCTGTAGATCTAACAGACATTTGTCGCCGCAGCCCCTCCCATGAGGCATCGCATAATTCAAGGGTCTAGTCAGCATGAGTTTCAGCACAGGTGATTCAAGGGCCGGTCGCCCTTTTGAGAAGCCATAGTAATGCAATGTTTTTTTCTTGGAGTGTTTCGTAATTGTGAGTCTTAGTGGCACTTATTGACTATTTCAAAGGGCTCAGGTAGATTTTGTGTATTTAATGCAGGATCCTTTGATAGCAGAATTTCGTCCTGACGAAAAGATGGCCAGTTCCAAAGTATTGCAACTTGACAGCGCGGCCGGGCTCCATGTCTTCTGATGAAGTCCATGGGAGGTTTCTGGAGGACAATGCAACAATTTTGGCCTGAAAACATGGGGGTTCGGAGATAATTCAGGTGCGAATCAAAAGGGTCAATGATGATTAGCGTCCCAGTAAGGCGCTTCACCTTTTTTTTGGGGTTCGGAAATTCCACGGTAACCTTGAGGGTAGCCATGCAACAGGCTACAAGTAGATGTTGACAGTCACAGGCTTACCAAGTCGGTCCAAGCCGTAGGGCACTTCATTTCATTTGACCTCAATTCATTCCATAAGCAATGTGTTTGTTTTTTTTGATGCATTTTTCTGATGGTGAACTCCGCCCTCCTTTTTTAGGAATCATATATTTGATGTCAAGTTTTCATCAGATTTGCCGCCTTTGCGTCGAGGACCTTGATGAGATGCGGAGGCTGGGAGGGTTTAACCGTGACCGGTTGGATGACAGGTGATATCCCGGATCCCTGCATCCTGGATCCACTCAGGATTTCAGGTTGAAAAAAAATGCTTTCATGGTGAAGATTGGGGAAAAAGAATGAGAATTTGGGAGTTGTGATTTTTAGGTCACCTTTTTGAAAGAAACCGCCGTTGAAGTTGCAGATTGTCTCGTGGTGTTTAATTCATCTCGCGCGCACAAATGTCCCGGCATTTTTTGTTGGCTCAATGACAAAAGTGGAAAGTGCACCCATTGGCCGTGCTTTTCCTACTTGGAGCAAAAAACGAGGCCATTTTTTAAAGTAAGACTTGACAAGACTTGCCCTGGTGACGAGGGTATGGTGGCATTGCATGCAGCGCTGACGGGACTGGGCATTAGTCGGAAGTTCTGTCGACAGTTAAGGGCAGAGCTGCATTTGGAAGAAGTGACTCGACAGGGAAGGAGGAAGATGTACTTACGTATACGCATGGATGATTCGCAGGAACTTGGACAAGTACGTATGTATTGATAGTTGTTGATAACACATCCTTTTTATTTTGGGATGGATAGCTAGGCAGACAGGCAGACAGGCAGATAGGCCGACAGACAGCTAGCTAGCTAGACATCTAGACATAGCATTGAAGGGTCCGAACTGGGAAAGGGTTGGGAAATTTCTCTAAACGGTGCCCCCAAAGTGATAACCCTTCATATTGGGGCCATCCATTCAAATGCAATCAATACCATTTGAGCAGCTGGAGGTGATATATCCATATACTGTATCTGAATATATGTGTACAGTATATACAGCAAATAAGCATGATATTCATACAGTATATATAATATACATACTGTATACAATATATATGATACATGTATTTGTATTGTATTTGTATTTTTTTTATATATCCAGTGAATCAGTAGACCACTTTCAATGAATCATCAAACCATGTGCGCAAAAACGCTAGGATCAGGCCACTTCTACAAAAAAGGGTTATATCAACAGGGCCTTTGTAGAACAGGAGCAGCTAACAAACAGATTTGCTCACCAGCGCTGGATTCCTTGGCTTTTGTGTCTAATGCTCAAGCTACGAGTAGATAGATTCACTCGAAAAAGTCGTGAAACAGTTGATGACAAGAGCTTCTAAACATGAGCCTTGAATCGTAGTAGCTCATGAAAAAAGTGAGCCTGTTTTTGCTCTTCGTTCGTTGTTGTTGATCTGAAAGTGCTGCATTTGGATTGTCAATTTGCGGTAGTCAGTGATTTCGGCAAGTCCATTCCTGCTTGCTCATATGGGAATTCTTTGCACGTGACCGAAATTTCTGCATTGGGAAATCTACGTTTGAGACAGAGTTTGAACATAACCGTCTCTTGTTCCTCTGGAACATCCAATCGACATGAGACATAGTTTTTTCATTGAAACTACATCACATTCTTGTAGTAACAATCCCTTCAATTGGTTCCGCATGCTGCTCAAAATTAGGGTGTTTCCGAAAGATATTCTCACCTCCGTATCATCTTGTGGGTGTTTGGGAATAAATTCTGTGCCATTTGTGGAGCTTGACTCCCTCAACTCCTTGACTCCCTTGATTGGATTCAACAGTGACCAAGGACTGCTTTCGCTGTTTTGTCCGTTTCTTCCTCCAACACCAAAATTTGGTCAAAAGGGTCCTGCGCCGGCTGGTGCCCAAGTCTGCTGAGCAGGCCGGTGTTATTAACTTCGCGGGACGTGCTTCATAGAATTGTTTTAAAGATGAAAATAGGAACAAGCAACTGGTGATGGCTGAAACTCCTTGATTTCCAGCTGAGATGCAAGAAAAGTTGTTGTAAACAATGGGATCAGCTACCTCTTTTTTTTCTGCAGGATTTCAGCCATCAACAGTAAACAAATTGTATACGTGCAGTTTCAATTTTTTATCGTTTGGATGGGTATCACGCGCGGGCCATATGTCTCAACCCCGGCTTCTCGCAGGGGAAGAAGTCCAAACAAGCTGCATACTGTGATGCATACTCAAGCCACATAACCACTACTAGCCACTAGTCTACACATCTCAAAGAGGGCAGCCGGAGTTTGCCGTCTGCCGACTTCCATGCATCTACCAGGAAACATTAACTGCCGGCAGGGCCAACGTAGGCCGCATCAAAATTGAAACATCACAAGTCAAATGGACACTTGCGCCCAAACGAAAGAAGAAACCTAGAAGTTAAGTAAGAAGAAGAAGTGAGGAAAAAGCTGCCGGTGGCCGCCTCACTTGCTCAAGCTTTGAAGGCCCTTTAAGCACAAACCACCGCTACTATGGCAGACTTTGCAAGCTACTGCTGCCTACCCATGTCACTACCATGCCAGGTGCTAATCCACGTCATAATGGCAAAAGATGAAGCCAGCCGAGCCCAATCACCAGCCGTTGTCAGCATGCCCACATACAGCATGGCACTCAACCGGTTCACTGCCACCGAGATCCATGCTCCTCTTCGAAATGACAGCAGTTTCCAAATTGATATTCAGAACCTCTGGCGACTTGATTCGCCCCTCTTCTTGGAGAGGGCTCAGGAACTTGATGCCATTCATGGCCATGACAGACCCACATTGTTGGAGACCATTTCCCATGACTGCAGCGTGTTGCTCGCATGACTTGCTCTGAAAAGAAAACTGGACCATGAAGGCCAGCAGTTAAGTTTTTTTTGGTAGCAATGCTGCCGACAACCAAGCCGTATCATTGTATAAATTCTAGACGACTGAATGGTCACGAACTACTTGGCCGTATGGAGTTGCAATTTCATCACAACCTCACATGACCTCAGAACTTTGCAGCCGACATTGAGGTCTGGCATCTCTAGGTTTGTGAAACATGACCAGATGTTGATCTCCCAGTAGAGTTCAGGAAGAAGTTCCGTTTTTATCCCAATTTTTTGTCCGGGAAGAATGGACTTAGGTTTTCTACAAGAGCAACGATCAAAACCATGAGTTAGTTATTATATATTTCGTTTTTACAGGGGTTTGTACTATCCAAGTGCAACTAGGATACGAAGAACACCACTTTACATCACTTTACAAGATCCCATCACGAACAAACATGTCATGCTTCATGTCACTCCATTGCTTCACCTGTTTTTTCGCGGCCAGGTGATCTTTTTTTTAGAAGCGGAAATCCGTGGAAGAACCGCTGCTGCAGACAGAGAGCGGGCCATGACAGAAAAGATCCAAAGTATGCAGAGAGCACTGGCAGCCGTGACTGAAAAGGAAGAGCAGTTCCAAAGTACGCAGAGAGCACTGGCAGCAAAGGAAGAGCAGTTCCAAAGTATGCAAAGGGCACTGGCAGAATTGGAGGAGCAGAGAGGTGCAGCACTGGCTTATGGGGTGGCATTGTTTTCTTTTATCTGCTGCGCATTGAGTTTTAGGGTAAGTCTTCACGACTTGGCAATTTCAGCAGGTATACTTCCAGGAATTAAACGAAATTACGGGGAAGACAGAAGGCACTGGCGCTTTCTGATGTGGATCCTTACTTGTCTAAAAATGCAGCTTGCACAAAGAAAATTGATTCCCCAGCTTGGCCTCCCCAAAAAAAAACTTCTCGTGCTAGGGGAGGCGTTAGAAAGCCTTCGCCGGTCGGATTTGGAAAAGCAGGCTTTGTTAGAGGAGACTGACTGAAATTTGTTTTCTTTCGAGTAAGTTTGAGTGGTCCCGCAAATGTTTTGGCTACCACATATCGCATTTGACTCCGATGATAGCATTTGATTACATGATTACATTAAATCAAGTCATCAACTAATGCAAGTAGTTGTGACGATGTTTTATGTGTGCATGCCCATTTTGGTTTTTAGTGCTCAAGGGGTGAACTGCCCCTACAAACCCTCTGAGGAGGCGAGGGTCCTCCTACGGGAGGGAGTGATGCCCGGCCCATGGGTGGCTGGGTCAGACAATCCAGGGTTTCTCCCTGGAATGTCGTGGAAGATCAAGCAGCTCTATGAGGTGATTACCTACAGTGATGTGGGTACTCGCCAAGGAAAGCTGCTTGTGGAAGTGATCGATGCCGAGGCCACCACGAAGTTTGGCAAATGGCTGGATGTGAGGGTGGTGGCCGTGGAAGATGCTTACCTAGGTTGGTGGTTTTCTTCTGGAGATGGAAGAGACTTAGACTATGAGGTGAGACTTCATATATGTGCAGGTCCCTTTGAGGATTGCCGGAAAGTGGATGTGGCAAAGCACAATGAATTCCACACAGACGTGGTCAGAAAGATTGATGTTGAGGATGTGAGGAATGACATATCTTCCTGGTGGTTGAAGTCGGGAAGCAAGGCACGATATGCCGAATGGAAAAAGGAGTACCTGAGTGAGTTCAAGGAAGGACCAAAGACACGGAAGAGAACGACACCAAGTGAAGATCAGTTGGACTTTGGGCTCTCGGAGGAGGACAAAGAAAGGGATGACAAGGAGCCTGAAGGGGACAAGAAGGAAGATCGAGATGATGGCCTCAGGAAGAAGCTTCGAGAGTTGAAGGAGCATGCAAAGAAAAAGGAGAAGGCTAAAGTTGGAAAGGCCAAGGAAAAGAAGGAGGTGAAAGATGGAAGAAAGGACAAAAAGGAAAGAGAGCCAAGTGTGGGTCTCGAGAGTAGTTCCTCCCATGGGAGAGTAAGACGCGAAAGGTCCAAGAAGAGGGCCTTTTGGTTTGGCCGTGAAAGGAAAGAGGCCAAGAGAAGAAGTACCTCATCCCGAGAAAAGGGTCGAGACGCCAAGAAGAGGGAGAAGAAGAAAAGTAAGAAGTCCTCCTCTTCCACCTCGACCAGAGAGAAGAAGAAGCGACGAAAGAAAAGGAAAGAGAAGCGTGAGGACCGTGGCCCTTATGGATCAGGGCGAAGGGTGAAGTATGGAGGTGATTCAGATGGGTCAGGTTCAGATTCTGATGACTCGTCAGTTTTTCAAGGGGGGGTCCCCGACAAGAAGGCGCACCAGCTGATTCTTCAGGAGTACGCCGAGAAAAGACCGGGGAGGCTCACAGCTCGAATGTTGCAGAAAATGACGTCATTGATGAGCCGGTCCGGGACCCCCGCAAGCCAACTGAATCCGGTCCAAGACAGAACACCACCAGTCGCCACTCCGTATCTCTTGACAGTGATTCTTCCAACATATCGGGAGAAGATGACAATGCGCCTCCTAAGGGAGTTGAAAACGTTGTCCTACGCCCTAGACTTCCTAGCCCTGGGACAAGGGGAAAGGGCAAGCGACATCCTGGCTCAGAGGATGAAGGCGTTGGAACTGGTGCTAAGCGACCAAGGGTGGAATCGCGCCCAATTCCTAGAACTGATTCCCCCCGAGGGGGCGGGGTTGGTGAAAAAAATGGCTATAACCAGAGTTCTAAGAGTAAAATGCTACAATAGCATTTACAACCATATAAAACAGAACTACTAACCAAATAACCTAAAAACCATATACCCCTCCCTACATTTCAACCAAAAAACAGAACAATCAACAATATCCTCATAAAAATCTACATTACAATCCATAAAACAGAACAATCAACAATATCCTCATAAAAATCTACAATACAATCAACAAATCAGAACTACCAACAATCTATACTAAAAACAAAGCAACAACCCAGCACAAAAAAAACAAAAAACAACAAACCAAAAAAATATAATCCATGATATTATAC
>DF243483.1:0-39084 GCA_000507305.1 Breviolum minutum Mf 1.05b.01 | reverse complement strand
CATAAGTCTGTTCTTGAGGGAAACCAATGGTTAAGGGCGGCCCTGATCATAGGCGGCCTTAGTGACCTGAGGGCGAGTTTTCCTAATCATCATCATCTCTTCATGGAATAACTTGGACTTCCAAGGCCACAAGAATCAGGATTTTGCCTCAAAAGTCTGCAAGAGGCTGTGACTGACACGTCGCAGGGTGGAATCCAGCAGGTGGACTGCGTTAGTTAGGTCACCTGCAAATTTTACGATTTGATGGTTCCAGAAATCTGTTACACATGTGGATATGGGTGTTCCCAAAAATAGGGGTACCCCATAATGGATGGTTTATAAGGGAAAACCCTATTGGAATTGATGATTTGGGGGGTACCCCTATTTTTGGAAACACCCATATGGTACATATCCCATTTGTTCTTTCTGGGGGCTTTTGACAGACATCCAATGGGTGGTTGTTTTTTTTGGATTTCTGAACCATCAACAGTAGGATTTTTTTTTACTGAGGCCTGATTCAAAATGAAGATCACCATGATTGCCTATAAAGGTGTTTCCAAAAATACGGGGTACCCCCAAAACATTTCAATAGAATAGGGTTTTCCATTATAAACCATCCATTTTGGGGTACCCCTATTTTTGGAAACACCCATAAAGAGATTCTACTTTGCATGTACCCCCCCCTTTAACCAGGATGCTGGCTCGTCACCACCAGGATGACCTTACGAAAAAACATCATTAGCCTCGGGGGATCGGGAATGCATGGGATGATACGGGTCCTACGTTGAATGGGAAGTATTTCAATAAGGCGGCATTATTTCGGGATATTTCAGGGAACCTTACTGCATACTGGTTACCTGGTTGTAATTAGTAGTTTATCCTGCTATTGATTGTACATCCGATTATTTTCGGTGGTTAGCAGGATGTCTGAACCAACAGCATGCAGAGGAAGCTGAATGTTAATCCCTACCCTCCCAAAGCTACCCCCCACAGCATTTATCGTCAACAAATATATGTACCAAAGGAACTTGTTTTGATTCGAAAAAGCCTTCCTTCTTTTGGAGGGTCCAATACCCAAAACAAAAGAACAAACAGGTTTCCAGATATGTATACTGTATATGTCAAAGATTCAACAAGTCACTCAATCAACCAACTTATTGGTCGATCATGTCAATCATGTATGTCAGCTGGATGTCAGTGTAAATTAGGCAATCTCTTGTGTGAATGAATTCCCAACATGTGTTGTTTGATCTTCCTGTTTTTTTTTGTGTTTTCTTTCAAATTATCAATCCATTTAAGTCAAACCAAATCAAAGTTTTCATCATTTACCTGAATTTACCTTTTTTGATTCAGCTTGAAATGCCATCCAGCTATCGGTTCATATATCAAACGCGCCTTTTGGTTGGCGACCCACATTGTTGACAAAGGGAATAGTTGCATCCAGGGATCATGATGCCCAAACTTTTTCCTCTTGAGCCATGAAAATATATCCCTGATGAAAAAAGACGGTGTATATATGATTATAACTGATTATACAGAAATGCTACATATATATTAATATATATATATTTATGTCTTTATGTATATCCATGATATGGTATCCTACAGTATAGGACCTTGATACATTGTAATTAAAAATGGCAATGCATCTCTTGTTGAGCCTTTTGCTCAACGAAAAAGATATCAACGACATGGTCCCAGACTCGACGGGTAGTGGCGAAACGGGAGAGTGTTTTCCATTGGAGTGGAGTTGAGTTGAGATGATCTTGGTGGATCATCCCAGTTCGCAATTGGTTAGTAATCCTGTGGGCAGTGACCTGCAGGTCAGGATGATTTGAAGGTTGCCATGGAACTTTTCATGAAAATAGTGCTTGGATACTTGGAGGATCATCCCCAGTTAGGGAACAACCCCAGTTAGGGGATGTATACCTATGGTTATTAACCACTTATGTCTGAACTGGGAGCCCATCCTCCAAGTCGGTGGTGTCAACTCAAAGATTTTTTTTACCAGAGGGATGATGATCCAATTTGACTTTTTGTAGATGGGTTGGTTCAACCACCAACCATATATATAATATATATATATAACATATATACTAACTAATATATAAATAGCACCTTTTGATCATCAATTTTTGTTTGAAAAAGTCTGGAAATTCTATGGAAAAAAAGTCACCCCGTACCGTACGTCGAGTTTTTTTTTAAAAGTGGGTGGCTCCGGCCAACTCGAAGAGTATTCTCCCCCCCCAAAAAAATCTGGCGATCTACTAATAGTTGATGTTTCAGAAATTTGGCCAGAAAACCACCGTATAAAATGTATAAATCTCTGTGAAATCATGGGATAAACTACAACCCCTGAAAGATGAACGGCTGGTTCACATAAATTCCCTGGAGGTGGATGGTTCAGATCATGGATTCCTTTCTTTTCATGGGTGAAACAGCTGGTAGGTGAACCCTTGCCATTAATCAAACCCAGGGTGTACCAACCTCAAGGTCTTGTCGACTAGCAGAATTTCTGAACCATCAGACCCAACCTTGCAGGGCCATGAACAAGCCTTGTTGGAACTGGATCGTTCCAGGTGGGGTTTTTTGGGGGGGAGGAGACCGGCCGGGCCCAGAAATATACAAAAAACTCGACTCAAATCACAAATCGACAAGATGAATGAATCTTTGGTGTGCCTCATTTTGACACATGCACCAAAATTGCATGGATGTTTTTTTCCAGATGTTCCAAAAAAGAAACATACTATATGTCATTTAGAAAACAAATGTGAGGGCGATTTTCTTCCAGTATCCACTGGCATTTGATTATCCCGATTTGTGAACCATCCGTCACAAGTTTTGACAAAAATCTCAACAAAAGATCTTTGTGGACCAAGTCAAGCGGTTCAGGTTTATCAACGTCAATATCCAACAGAACATTGTGGAATTTCATGATTCCGAGGTTGATCATGATTTTTATTTAAAAAAAACTACACGACATGCTGGGTATCCCCATGGGTTGATGCAAAAAATCCTAGAAGAAATATATAATTCGAACAGAACCATTTTCTCTCCCAGCGGTGTGGCCTTGGAGATGTGTGTTTCCCAGCTTGTGGTGGTTGGGTTTGGCCAACAGCATTGGATAGAACCAACCTTAACCAAAAATTATTCCCCCGAAAACTAACATACTTGGAGGTTCAGGATACTTAGTAAGTGGATAGTAACCAGGGTTATAACCCCTATAAGTGGGTTATATGTACCGTTTAACTAGGGTTATAAACCTACATATAGCCAGTTACTCAGCATCCTGAACCTCTAAGTAGCCCCTGAAAATGGGCAGCCCGAAAAGGAAAGCAGTCTTCCAATCATCAATTTTCATGTGCGAACTCTTAGTTTCAGGGTAGATACAATTTGATATTGTCTCATTTATTGGGAAGATGAATTTGAGCAACATATTTCTGAGATACTCCAGACTTGTTTCATGGGACACCGGCAAAGGTACCCACTCCCAAAAAGAAGGGCTCAATTGTGGCGTATTAATAAAGGCACAACGGTGGTTGATAAGCCTTTGAATTGCAGAAACAATATTTCTGCCTAAGATGTCCACTGTTCATGCAAGTGAGACACTACTTGTATGATTTGATGCATCCTTTCGGTGGTATGGGATTTCCAGCATGATTCCCAGATGCTAAATGTATGCTATATTTACCTACATTTTCCATTAAAAATCAACCGGAAAATATAGGTAAATATAGCCATTTTTCCATGGATCCGGCCCCGGCGTATGATTGCATTTCAAGTGCACCATCCATCTCGATCTGGAAATTTCGTAGCACTGTCCAGGAGGAGAATGGAAGAGGTCCGGGGACCTTGGGCAGAAGGATTTTTGATAGGAAAAAAAATCCCGTGCACGTGGGGAACCCATCAGACCATCTCGAAGTTGCGACATACTGGTTGATGGAAGAAATCCCAAACAACCAACTGGGATGTATGAATACCCTAAAGAATGGGGATATTTACCATATCAACTGGTGATCGCCGGATTTCTTCCATCAACTCAACGGTAAACCTGACATTTTTCATCACATCATTTTGCTGAGAATCCTTCTGCAATTTCAAATCATATTGTGTATTATATTTGACCAATGGTTGGTTGGTGGTGAAGGATTTTGGTGACCATCATAGGAAGATGTCCAAGGATTACTATTGGGGTGGTCATTAAACCACCAATATGAACCAACCATTGGATGAAATGGCATTATAGGATTGAAAGCTTCAGAATTCATTACATACGGTTGATGGTTCAGAAATCCGGCTAACCAGTTGAGGTTGGTAGTTTACCTTATTATTTACAGGGGGTTCATACATACCAGGTGTTTGTTTGGGATTTCTGAACCATCAACAGTATGGATAAGTGTGACCTGTTCAGCGGCAACATTGTAAATTGCAATCAGTTTTGTGAGAGAGCAGATCTCGAGATGTTTTCTTTACAATAACGGATGTTGGGACGTTTGGGCACTGAGTATTGGTCCGTCACACCTGCTATCAATACTGTCATTTTGCTGAAATCTCGATGTCTTGCAAAGCGAGGTAACTACACATGTCATGGTTAGATTGATCGGAGTGTTTTTCACCAAACTTCTACTTGGACGATGGGATCTTAGTTAGGTTCAGAGGTGATCGGATCACCCCGCAATGTATTTCTGCCATGTAAATGGTTATGTAAGGAAGGGTCGGGTCCCAAAAAACCCGATCCTTCGGGAACATTCAATCATCACCATGGTTATCAACCACTGAAACTATAGCCCTAGGATCCCTTTTTTCCATGTACCTACATTTCCCTACCAAACGTTTTCGGTCCCAAAGTGCCTCCTGTTTCGAAAAAAACCTTCGACCGAAAACCCCAGCAAAACTTTGGGGCGTTCCAAATCTCCAACAACTCTATTGCCATGATTTTTTGGCAATGCAAGTAATCCAGCTTAACTACCGGGCTTCTCTATAAAACCATCTGAAAAATGGGGGAATCTTCTCCATATCAACTGGTTGTTTGGCCGGATTTTGACGAACCATCAACGTTCAGCCAAGAAACGCTCTGAATCTGATTGCCAGTTCTCCTCAAAAGACCAACTCCTTCAAATTTTGGCAGTTTTTTTTTCTGAATGCCCAACTTGAAAAGAAGTGATCAAAAGGTAGTGATATATGTATATATATATATATATGAATACGTATATATATATATTATATATATTATTTAAGTATAAGCATATACAATGGCCACATAAACAGACCTGTATATCATGTATAATATTAAATAATTTGATGCACATACATCAGTCGTACATCTATAGTTATTTTATGGTGATTACAATGAACAACATCATCATCATCATCATCATCATCATCAAAAACCCATTGGATTGCTATTAAACTCAAGATTCGGTGATTTTTGTGTGTTCTTGGGGCCTACCCTATATTTAAGCGCCCGTTTTTTTGTTGGCGTTTTTATCAAGGAGCAAAGCAACAGCTTTCTGGAAGTCATGGAAGTGATGGAGGTCGACCCTGGATTTGGGCTGCCAAAGTGGTTTCGGTGTTTTCGGACCCTGACGTCAGACACTCCGGTGTCGATGAACCTGGGTGTTTCCAAAAATAGGGGTACCCCAAAATGGATGGTTTAAAAGAGAAAACCATATTAAAATGGATGATTGGGGGGTACCACTATTTTCGGAAACATCCACGTGGAACCTGACAAGACACCATCTGAACCGAAAACCATCGTTTAACTCAGGTTCAAGCTGGAAAAATCTATTTGCATATAGGAAACCATCATTGACCTGCGGTGTCGTTTTTTTTTGCGGGGTGGAACCTGCGGGGGGCACCTTTTAAAGGGGGCTTTTTTAGAACCGAAGTCCCGGTCACAGCCTGCAACTTTCGTGAAATGGGATGCAGCCGGGGGGTTTTTTCGAATACAACAAAACAAGCGGGAAATTTTTCTCCGGAAAATTGAAGCCAACAACGGGGAGGAAATGGTGAAGAAGAAGCTTGGACCTCATTTTCGAAGATTATGTGGATTTGTAGAAGGCGATTGTTTTTTTATTCTCTATGTCTCTCAGTATATACTGCAGATTGGAAAAATGAAACACCAAATAAGGATACTCAGTAATGCTTGACTTCTTCCAAGCATCTCAAGCAAATCCTTAGAGAGGTTTGGTTCCGGAAATAGCTGCTTGACATTGGTACTAGTTTTACAAAAGTCATCATATTTGTTGTGACACCAGTTACATTTCGTGCCTTTAAAAACGCATGGATGTTGTAACAGGAAATTGCTGTAGTAAGTGTAGTAACTCCGCAAGTAGATCAAGTAGGCAAACGCTTCGGCATAACAGCCCATCCCTAATAATCGATCTATATCGATCTCATTCCAAAGCGTCACCTATCAATTGCATACCAAGGAAGCATTCCGTCAACGAATCGGAAGGTTCCTGCGAACCATGCAACCCTGAGCAGGTGACATCCCTTTACTCCCGTGAAGTTTAACTGTTTGCCCCTGAGAATAAGCCTCCCCAAAAGGAAAGTAATCTTCCATCCATCATTTTCAGGATCTATGTTAGCATTTCCGGGGTGTATCAGAAGATTCCCGGGAACATCCCACATGTTTCCCAACCAAATCCACCAACTGTGGAACTCTTGGCCTCATCGAATTTTCACGACTTCCCCGTAGGAGCGAGTGAAGGTCATGTCTATGATGCAAGAAACGCGCCAAATGCTTCAGGACCGGACCCGGTTTTCACCCTCTTTTCGCCGTTTTTTTTTTGGTTTCAATTTTTTGAAACCCTAAGAATCACTGAACCCTCCAATGGAAGGATGAATGAACCTGTATTACGCAGGGTCTGGATCTCCAAAATAGCTAGTTTTGAGGGGTCAGGATAGGGGAAGTCCCAAATCTCGAAAGGTCCGAGCAACGTGATGAAAACGGATACACACCTGGAAAAACATAACTTCTGAGGGTTGCGGAGGGGTGTACCAGTTCAACATTTCAGCATTTTGTAAGGTTTGTAGCTGGATTATTTCATGGCAGCCATGTGTTTTGCAGGGTGTTGGAGGTGCTTTTAGTGGTTGTATTTTTGGAATCGGTGGAACATGCTTTTTTGAAGAATCACAGGAGTGCCTTCTGCCTTTTCGACATTCGACACTTCTATATTCCGAAGTGATTCATGGGATATAGATTGATTTATAAAAGATATTCATGACACCTTTCCAGGTTTATGTGATATAATATATCATAATTCACACGCGGGTATTTTTGGTGTATATATAGCTAATTGCAACCTTCTGAAAGTTGTGGGCACATGGTTGATGAGAGATTGAAGACAAGCTTAATTGATTCAAGAACTGAGGGTTCCATCCTCCAGCAACACAAACGAAGGACAAACTTGACCCATCTCACCTTGACAATCCTTAACAGCAGATCCATGTGGCAAAAATGGATCATGTTATCCAATTCTAGGGTTAGACCCTGTATAGATTGGCTCTGGGTGAAGAGTTTTTCTTGTGATTTTTCATATTTTTTCTACTTGTGGAGCATCTGATCAAAAGTAAATTCTTGGTGACACATTACCCATAGGATCCATGGGACTGATATATTTGCCTACAGTACATGAAAACCATGAATTTAAGCCAGTCATGTAGGTAAATATACCATTTTTCCATGGATCCTTCATGGGTGATCGATGATGGGATTAATGTTCAGAGTAGCTGCTACTCTTCTCGCTTGGAACCATCCCAGGAGTTGGGCCATTTTATGTACACCAGAGTGAAAGTAGATGACGATCGCCACCCCCAAGTTCGGTGGCGAGCCATGGATACGGGGCCATGATAAACCAAGACATAGATGGGAGTGGCGATCGCCATCGATCCTTTCCAGGTGGTATACTGTATCTATGTGAAATTTCATGGGTGATTTAACCCCTCTGAAGTTTAACTGTTTGCCCCTGACAAAAATACCAAAACCCAAGAGGAAAGGCTTGTCTTCCAACTACCATTGTTCAGGGGCGAAAATGTTAGTTTCAGGGAGGGTACTTGGTGAAATTTCTGGGCACTTCACCAGCAGTGCACATCCATGGGCAAAAATCAGGCCAAGGAACGTGGAGAGCTGGTAGGCTGGATGTGGGAAGAAACTGATGTGGGGATTTCCTAAAATGGTGGGGAAACCCCAACTGGCCCCATGGGGTTTTCCTACTTTCCAATGATCAGCACTTGGGGTGGAGATTGGGGAAACCCACCATTTAAGGAAACCACCCATTTTTTGTTGGGCTACCCTCCAGGTTCAACTAACATAGCTGGCTGGAAAATCCCCCATGTCCAATAGAGAATTCATCTTCAAATGCGGGTAAACTGTTCCATTGCCATGTTAGTTTACCAGAGGGTTAGGTGTATGAAAAAGTCCTTTTGGTCTCTGTTTGCTTTGAACGGATTTTCCTTCCTTTTTGTTAGACCCATGAATGAATTAGGAAAAAACAATCAGCATATTTGGATGTATAAGATATTTACCCATGGAAGACATGAAGAAATGTGGGTTGTTCTTACTTTCTTTTTTTGGCCTCCAAACAAAAAAACACAAACTTTGATGTTTTTTCAATTGCTGAGATCGGAGGTTTGGGAGGTTTAAAAAACATCAGCAATAAAACACCCAGTCATTGGAATGGACCCAGGAATATTTGGCTACTTGGAGGATCATCCCATTTAGTAAGTGGTTTATACCCATGGTGAGTAGGTCCCCTAAGTAGGGTTAATCCCCTTCCAAATGGGCTAAATGGCTTATAAATGGGAGTTACTAACTAATTACTAACTGGGATGATCCTCCAAGTATCGGTTACCCCAGTAAAACCACCGTTTTATAAGTGGATAACACAGTGGCATACTGCACAAAAAACCGACCATATACGTCACTCAGAAGCAGGGTTTGCGATTTTCTGTGGAATTTCACAGCTGCAGGCCAATGTCCCAAACATCTTGGGACATTGTATAGTACCTCATGTTTGATATCCAGCAAGATTTATATACACAATACAGTACCCTCACTGAAACTAACAGCTTGCCTCCGAAAATTGATGATTGGAAGACGATGTTAGTTCCTGGTATCTTCTGCAACTGGAGCATTTTCTCCTAGATCTGTTTTCCAATTCCATCGGAAAAAAATCAATTGTTGGCTGCCTGGCGATTCTTTGTGACCTTTTTTGGGATGGTCCTTCAAATGGTTAAGTGAGCAATGAACAAAACCCTGGTTCTACCTACTTTTGGCTAAACATGGCCACATTCCACGGAACATGTCGGGCAAATGCACCATACGTGCAGATTCGCGGGACAGGATACTGCAAGTATTCTTAAATATTCTTGGCATTTTCCCCATGAGTTGTTTTTGTTTCCCGTTTTTAATGGCAACGTCATTGTCGTTGTTTTGGGATGACAGGGCTGGTCAATGAGGAAGAGTGTCGTGCTAAAGTTATGGCACTGCAGCATCTTGGAGTAAAAGACCGTGGAAGATGATAGAAAACACCCCTTATTTGGCGGGTGGAGTTGGTGTTTCAAACCCATAGGATCCATGTATGGTATATTTACCTACATTTACCATAAAAATAATTCTATGGGAAATAATTCTCGCCGCAGAATGAGGTCGTATCAAATTATTTTATGTTTAACATTAATTACCCCAACAATAATTGTCCATGGTCAATGGTCATTCATAATATAGTTCAATTGTTGCCAAATAGTAAAATAAACATGACAAGTTAACCAAGTTTAAACACGTTTGAAATGAATTTGCACGTACTGGAGAAGATAGAAGACGCACAAATTAGTTGTGTTCGGGGTCTAATGTCGTATGGTGTAATTAGCGGCCAGATGTTTTTTTTGGTCTAGGATCGGGCTGGATCTTCTTTAGTTACCACCGAATAATTAGGTCAGATAATCTTCATACCTGGAAAACAAGTTGCTGTTAATTTCCATCAACTTTACCCCTAAGACAAGCAATCCAGTTGCCAAAAAATGGTACGTTCCTATGTTTTCCAGGTATATTTCCTTCATACAATTTGTTTGATTTTTCAAGCTTGGTGGGAATTTCTTGGAGCTCCGAACATGACCGGCTGTGACCCGGTAATTCATCCTAGTGAGCTGTGTATGTTGTAAATATGCCTAATACTGTTGATGGTTCAGAAATCCATGTATCCCATAGGATCCATGTATGGCATATTTACCTACATTTACAATAAAAATCAACCAAATGTAGGTAAATATACCATACATGGATCCTATGGGTATAAAACCTTGAAAATAATGGTAGATAAACTAGCTATATATCAACTGGTGATCGCCGGATTTCAGGCATCAACTACGTATGAAGATGATAAGCTGCCATCAGAATGACTATTCAATGAGTTACACTCCGGTAAACTAACCTAGCAATGGGAAATCCACCATTTGAAGATATATTTCCTATGAAAAACGGGTGGTTTTCCATTGCTATGTTAGTTTACGAGAGGGTAACGGGGATAAAACGAAACCACCACGGCCATCGGGGTTGGGTTGAATCAACCCCCTCGAGGCAGTGTGTGGACTCGCTTCGGAAATTCCCAGAGAGCCCCCGAAATTTGGAGAGCCCGAGGCCCTTTTCCACCGGTAAAAAAACGGTGGGGTTTTCATATGGACGGGCTGGCGGGCGGTGGTGACATTTCCCTATGGATCCAAGGATCCGGTGCTTGGAATGCACTGAGTGGGTACAATTTGGGGGCCTTAAGTATCTTCTCAGCAGGTAGTTACTTGGATCCATAGGGTTTTTACGCTTTTTTAAGGTTTTCTTGTTGTTTCGAATTGAATGCAGATGGGAAACTTTGAGAACATGACCCGCCGTGCCTAGTATAAAAACTCAATGGCATTGGCATTGCGGCACTGGTGCAAGACGTATATCATTATATCTAAAACGGTGCCATGATTTTTTCTGTACTAAAAGCGAACTGTATACCTGGATCTTCTAGATATGTAAGATTTCTGCCTTTTGGTAGTTTTTTTTGGTGAAAAGGCTGACATTTTACACACAAAAGGAAGATCCAGGTATGTTATATGCCTAATACTGTTGATGGTTCAGACATCCGGCGAACCACAGATTCCCATCCATCCATCCGAAATTGGCAGGCCAGATGTTTCCCAAGCTGGTACACTGGATACAGAATATACAGAGGCCTGGCACTGCGGCAAGTTGTCGATTTAATTCTAACAACCTTCATTTTTAGGGGTTATAACGTTATAGCCCATACATTGGGGGTTTAAAACCTTTATTTCTTATGGTTTTGGGGTCCAAGGGTGTAAACTAACATAGTGCGATGGACAATTCACCATTTGAAGATGTATTTCCCGGTGGGAATAGGGACATTCCATTGCTATGTGAGTTTACCATGTTTACCAGAGGGTATCTTCTTACTGTACCACTTTTTTTCCATTTCTTCCCATTAAAAAGCTTCAAATAATATCATTGCTGAATCTTTCCAGGTTTTCAAAAAGAGAACTTCTTCTAAAAGATCATTTTCTATTTGTTTTGTGTGTTGTTCTTTCTCTTCTGTTCCCAACGGGCCTAACCCAAAAAAACAACTAAAAAAGAAACAAACACCGCAAAACGAACTCGGAACTCTCCAATGGCCAATCCATTGCCCTGGGCTTCCACCACCATTAAAATAATGTTTTTTCCCCCAATTTCGATGATTAAAATCCACCCATTGTTTTTTTAATGGTGGGAAAGGAATCCCAGGGATTTTTTGTTTGTTTGTGACCTTTGGACGAACCAAACCACTCGAGGATCAGGAGGGTGAAGACGAGGAAGAAGAGGGACCCGTCGATGAGAGCTTGGAACTCTTTCTCCGTGAAGCGTGGCGGGAAGAGATGGTGGAATTCATCAGGACGGAATTTTCGACGGGACGTTTTTCGTCCTGGAATTGTAGTGTTTCTTAAAGAGGGGGGGGTGTTCAAGGGGAAGGGGTAAGTGGGGAAACCTAAGGATTCCGTTTGGGAAGACTTGGGGAACTTTAGGGAACATTAGAGAAGATTAGGGAAATCACCACCCCCCCTTAAGAATCCTATTATGGAAGGGGGGCCGGAATTGCTTGGAGGATAGGATACATATATGGGTTAGTTTGAGTGGTCAAGATCATAGCCCCCCATTTAATTATATGCCATGTAAATGGCCATGTAAGGAAGGGGTCCCCAAAAAATCCGATCCTTAGGGAACATTCCAATCATCACCATGGTTTATTAACCACTGAAACAAGTCCTGGGATGATCCTATTGGGCCGTTGGTCGGATCGGAATGTTTTTTCACGGCGCCACGTTGCCGTTGGTTTTTTTCAAACGGCGGTTTCGGGGGCATGTTCTTGCGGAGGGTTTTACAGAAATACAGTGAGCAATTCCAGTTTTAAACTTTGAATATGTATTGACGGAATAAATGACTTTTCCATAACTTGAAAATATACACATTCATCAGACCAAATCGAAGTTGTTTCTGTACGAAGAATATTCCTGGATCTTCTACATGCACATGTAAAAACTGTCTGCCTTCTGGCCTTTTGGTATTTTTTTTGGGGAATGAAAAGGCACATTTTTTTACACACTTGGAAGATCCAAGTATCAGAGTTTGTCATAAAGCCAGCATGAAACTTTACAATTTGATATTTGATGCGGGATCGCCTTTTTGCCCCTCGGACATTACTGAAAACCGAAAACGTCAGAAACGTTTAGACGCGAAAAATGTATGGTATATTTACCTGCCAAAACTGGAGTAGTTTTGGAGGTAAATGTAGGTAAATACAAAATACGTTGAGTGTTGGGGGTTCATATAGTTCCTTCTTTGAACTGGTGACTAGGTTGTTTGATCAATGTGATATATTCCCAAACCTTGCAGTTCGTTTCAGTGGTTTTTTATTTGATGCAATTCGAAATTCGTAGTCAGCCCTGTACATGATTGCAAATTATTGGCCTGTACCCAGCATCAAGGCCCCCAAAAAACAGATAGAATCTTCCATTTTTCATGTCAGATTCTCAGGTCTTCTTCCGCTAGAAGGGGTTAGTTAGACAAGGCAAGCAGATTTGAAGTGGAGATACGAGTGCCCAAAAAAGGTATTCCTTGTTTGAATGAACCGAATTTGCATCAATTTGGGGCCCGTTCCCAGGAGAAACAATATCCATCTGTGACAGTGTTCGTTTTCTTTTGCATCCCACAGGTTTTTTTTGAGAACACCGTGGGGACTCAGATGTGGCGGTCCATTTTGCAGGACTATCAAAAAAGAGTTCAAGAAGTGCCAGCAGGCCTGAGCCGAAACCTGTTTGGGGTTTCTGGGGAACCCCTCCCTGAAGACGATCATTTCGGCTTCCTTTTTGGGGCATCCAAATTTCGGCCGTCATTTTCAGGGGAGGATTCACTCGCTGGCTTCGTTGCAGGGATTTATGTCAAGTCTCCCTATGAAAGGTTGCTGGTGACCGGTGACCATCGGGGGATGTTCTGTGTATCAACTTGGGTCACCTTTTTTCATCAGTGGGAATGTTCGGTAGGGTGATTTTCCCAAGAGGCCTTCTGTTGGCCCTTCTGTTGATGGCAGTAAACTATGTAAACTCGTAACCAGGCACGTGAAATAGTTGTGAAATTTTTGTTGATCTATGAGTTACGATGGGAAATTCCATTTATTCATGTAAGACTCGAACTTACATTTTTGTAAGATATAGGATGCCGCAGGGATGGATGTTTTTGTTGAACTAATTAATATATGCTTGGGATCACTGGGTCGAACTTTAAAACCCTAGCCATTATGTTCTGGTGGCGTGGAACTTCACGATCGATTTGAGAGACACAATTCCCTTGGCTGGGATGAACCATCATGAAAAGTCATCAAAGAAGTGACGATTTTTTCAGTTAAGCTAATGTAAACATATAGGATCCATGGGACTGGTATATTTATCTATACTAATTTACCACTTTGAAAAAAACAACCAAGCATAGGTAAATATACCGATGTCCCATGGATCCTATGGTACTAAGCATTTTGCTTGCGGAACATGCGGGACATGGATTGCTTTTCATGGTTTTTGTAGGTTTTTGTGACCTTCCCTTTAGTCATCAAAAACGCTGGATCCAAAAAAATATCCTTCGAATTAGGTCTTAGCCTGGAGAAGTGGGAGATCCGATGTGATTTTTGATCCGTCATGAGATATGAACATGTCAAAATCCGGTGAAATTCACTGGATGATCAATGATATCTAAAATATATCAACCTGGATCTTCCAAGGGGTGTTGAATGGATGATAAGGGGCCCCTATACACCGTCTCTTAGGGTTCAAACAGCACCCTTTGGAAGATGCTGGAATATTTTCCAGCTCTATTTTTTGAATCCCATTCAGATACTCCCTTTAGTGGCACAAAAAGTTTTGAAATCTTAGAAAAAGATCTTGAATTGATCAGTGAAGTGTTCAGTGAATTGTTGGCAGCTTGTAACCGGAATCTTTTTTACTCCAATCATTGGCATAAATCAGAGACAATCATGTATTTCATCAATTTGATCCTATTTCATTGGAGGAGAATGATTATTTCATGGCATTATATAGTTCATCAATTTATATTTCATGGCATTATTAACTATCCAATCCTGGAGATGGTCGGAGGGATTCATTAATTTCATCATCCTGAGACCGAATCCTTCATGTGACTCCACCACGCAATGCATCCCCCAAACAATCCATGTATGGTATATTTACCTATACATTTATCATAAAAATCAACCAAATGTAGGTAAATATACCATACATGGATTCTCTGGGTCCAGGAGAAACAGAATCTCGAATTTGAAATGCAAGAACTGCGTGAAGACAATTCTCGTCGCGAACGGGTGCGGGCGGCTTTTTGAGAGGGTGAAAAGAGGGTGGCGAACGGGTGAAGGTGGAGAGAAAATGTCGTGTTTTTAGCTGGTAAAGTAAGAAGACATCATGACAATCATCCACATAAGGTACACAGCGCTACACATTCATATCATTTCATACTGCTCTTCAATTTGTCTAGATGTGACTCCACCAAGATGGAATAGTGCATGCTTTCACAAAAAAGTTGTATATGTTCTCCAACCTATTCTTACTAAGATTGTTCAAGGAAAAAACCACCTAGGTCTCACTTCTCTTTCCGGCAGGAGTTGGGTTTGTTTTACATGTTCCAAGTCCTATCCCAGACCATATCATACATGGATTTTTTCGATTGTGAAATTGTTGTTGTTCTTGTTTTGAGAAAGCTTTTCCCATACCATCCAGGAAAAGGTGGTCATATGAGCAGCGTTTTTTAGTAGGAAGATTCAGTTTATACAAAGTATGTCTTGTGAAGTGCCGGCGTAGGCATTTGGCTTGCGCGCGTAGGCTTTTCGTAGGCATTTTGAGGAAGTTGGTTAATACTTTTTTCTGCGTAGGCGGTGTTGGAGGAAGTGTTTTGTTGTGATATTGGAAGTTGTGTTTTGTTGTTGTGATATGAGACGTGGGGTTTCACATCCTTGCATTTGTTTTGTGTTTTCAGAGAATGTTACTTGTTGATTCTATCATTGCGCCCACCGCGTAGGCAAAATGTGAAAAATTAAGACCAACAGAAAGCCCACAGAAGCAACACACGCAAGCCGCGTGGGCAAAATCAGAAAACAACTGGTAAGCGTAGGCACGCGTAGGCAAATCAAGACAAATAGTCCCCGCGTAGGAAAACACCGCAACGGCGTAGGCAAGGCGTAGGCAACGCGTAGGTTCCATGTCAGTCTTGGGTGTATATCGATTGACGTCATCCCAACAAATCGCAACAAAAACATGCAAATGCCAAGCCTGTGTGCCTGAGATCTATACCCATGACTTGGGGGTTGAGGAGGGGTGGGTATAGATCTCCATGACATTTCCCAATCCTTTCAAAATTAAATGAGACCTTACCAACAGACTCCTAAGTAAGTTACTGGAGCTATTTAGATACTCAGGTTTAGGGGTCCGTTCACTGGGTCCTGTTGGTGATTTCTTGGACCCAAAAACACATGGGTACAGCACATGCTTGTCAGGAATCGATGGAAGAGAAGAGAAAATTGAGGGCAAAGGTTGGTAATTTGTTGGGGCTACCTAGATCTTCGGGTTGAGCTGGCAAGGAGTAAGCCTTGGGATGGTCTCAAGATGTGCAAGAAATAGATTTTGAATATAGGTATATGATATCATAGTATATGCATATTGAAGTACATATAGAGTATACAATTCAGTTGTTTTTTTAGGCGATCGATGTTTGGGGAGGTATGCTATCCTATGTTGAGTTTTAGCAAACAATAAGGATATTTATGCTACTATACTCTTCTCTATCACTGATTAGACACTCTATCAACCAAGAGGACATTGCATCTTCCATCATTTATCTTCTCCCATTATCCATCATTCTATCATTCCATCATCCATTGCCCCCCCCATTTTCCATGATCCACCGTCCATCATCCCTCATCATCACTCATCGCATCATCTATCCATCATTCAGCAGCCATCATTTATCAATCCATCCTCGTCCTTCATCATGCATCCTTAGTCCAGGCTGCCCCCCAAAGTATCCCAAATTGAAGTCCAAAGCATCCATGAGCATGGCAAAACGTTTCGGGTTGAGGGGAAAAGACCAGAGCCTGGTCCATATACTCACATCTTTAATCATCTATATATATATATAAATATAGCACATGTATTTGCATACGTATATATATATATACATATACTGTGTATAATACCAGAGGGTATGGATAAGCAATGGAGAAGATTCCATCAGCAAGCCCGCGAGTCATCCAATCATCGGGCCCATTTTTCCTCTTTGTGAAGCCCAGTATCAGAATTCAATATTTTGTTCAACATCATTCGAAGCTGGTTTAACCAGTTTGGTGCGAATCTCCTTTTTTATGGCAATGTCCTCACCATTTGTTCATGTGGATGTTTCCGAAAATAGGGGGTACCCCCAAATCATCCATTCTAAGAGGGTTTTCCATTATAAACCATCCATTTTGGGGTACCCCTACTACTGGAAACACCCATGTCAAAGTTTCTATTGTTTAAGAGTTGTTCCAACGGGATTTTTTTCGAATGTTGAACATCTCAGGAACTTTTTAAGCATTGATTGCAAGAGGGCCAATTTTTACAGCGATGGTGCTTTATAAGCAAGGGAACATCGGAAAACGGGTGAAAATCGGAAAAATCGGAAAATTTGGTGCTAATTTAGCAAGGGAATATCCCACCCCCCCCCCCAACAAAAACATCCCCGAAGAAACTTCATTCGCTTTTTGTGAGATGACCGCGGGTGATGCAGATCCCCCGCAAGGCAATGCAAGTTGAACGCCTTGACCGGCAAGAATGGCGGCTCGCCGGGTGGCTCTTCCGGTTCTGGAGGCGCGGAGGTTGGGTCCGATGGAGTTTTTCAGGATTCCTTTGCATAACCCAAATATGCTCCAGGTACCATGGGAACCAAAAACCTTCATTTCTAAGGGTTACAACCCATATTCTAGGGCCTAAAACCTTAATTTCTTCATGGTATTGGGGTCTCAAGGTATGATAGATGTATGCCAACTGGTGGCAACTCAATTTTTTTAATTTTCACCTCTACTTGGGGAAATGATCCAATTTGACTAGTATGTTTCAAAGGGGGTTGAAACCACCAACCAGGTATCTACATTTGGTTATTGGGTAGGTAAATGTACCATACATGGATCCTGTGGGACATATGTTTTTCTTTATCAAGAAATTGAGACCACCCCCAAAAAATAGCCACTATGTTTGGAAGGCATGTCTTTTGATTTGTTCCATGGCTGTGTCAGATATATTTGATTGTTTACACACACACGTTTTTTATGTTCAGATATATTTGATTGTCCCCGTGTGCAAATAGATGATTATTCCTAATTCCACGTATATCATATACCTCAAAGTCTTTTAAAAAAATATATCCATATATATATATATCCACATATATGTACAGTATACTTATATACATATATTTATGTACAGTATATCAACAAATATATATATATACTATGTCTACTATATCTATATACACAAATATATAGTATGATCTGTTGATTTCCGGATCCGAGTTTGTTGCCAGTTTGTTGCCAGGTTCTTCACCTCCAAAACCTCCGGTCTCCAAAGTGTCCATTGAAACTCAAACCGAACCTGAAGTCGTGGGAGAAGACGTGGACGTTTCCAACGTTGAAATCAAACCATGGACGAATGACGAAATGCTGAAGGTTTTGAAGAAAATGCAAATGTCACTTGGATGGATTTTTGAAGCACCGAAAAAAAAATTGGAGAGGTTTAACTCCTAGTTGGTTTGTGAAGAGAAATGGCAGGCAAAATTGGTAAGAGACATGTTCAAGTTTCAAAGACATCGCAATATCCCAGATGCTCCATGTATGGTATATTCACCTACATTTACCAGAAAAATCAACCAAATGTAGGTATATATACCAGTCTCATGGATCCTATGGGTCATAGAATGCCCTTTCATTGTGGTACAAGTTGCATTTGAAGTTCAAAAAGGAGCTCTGTTGTTTCATGTTTGTCTCTATTTTCTTCGAACCTGGATCTTACTTGGAGGATCATCCCAGTTAGTAAGTGGTCAATAACCATGGTCAGTAAGTCCAATAAGTAGGGTTGAACTAGTTATAGATGGCTTGTAACTCCCTCAACCAACCACTTACTAAGTGGGATGATCTTCCAAGTAGGTGATATCCCATAGATACACTCTGGTCAACAAACCTCTTGGAAAAGTTGGACATGTTGATATGTATATGTCACTTAGGTATGCAGACAACGACTGACTTTACTAACCACTGGGACGTTACTAACCACTGGAAAACAGGGAAACCGAAGAAAAAGGGCTTCAAAAGGGAAACTTGTCGTGCAGGGAACTAACTTATCCCCTCCCATTTGGGTACTTTTGACGATGATGATTTTCCGATCCCGTTTGGTGGGTCCCATGTTTCCGCGTTACCTGGTCAAGTACCCAAAATACCCAACAAATATCAACAAATTATATAACCAGGTCACAAGGTCGACGTTTTGGACGTTTTTTTCCCGAAAATCCATCCGAAGTTTCGGATGGTATGTTGAAAATCGTTTGGTAGTTCTCCGGTGATACTCTGGCAGCCAGTAAAAACGTATTGGATACGCCCGAGTTAGGAATCCCCTCTTCGTGGGACCTCTCGTTCATAGGAAGGGATTGATTTTCAGGGCTTTTTTTAGGGGGGCCCCGACCTGTCAGGTCCACTCAACGGGAGTGGTGGTGTATTTACCTACATGTAACTCCCAAAAATTTATCCAACATGTAGGTAAATAGACCTCACATTGAGTATCTGGGATAACAAAAGTGTAGACAACTCAACTTCCAAAACCATACCTTCCCGAAGTTTAACTGTTTGCCCTTGAACAGTTACCTTAATTCTCAATAGGAAAGGCAAACGTCTTCCAACCATCATGGCTTTCAGGTTATTTTTATTGTTAAACTTTGGGGGGGGGTATTCCAAAATACCAACTTCAAACTGTTCAATACCAACTTCAAACTCTTCAAACCTTCAGCTTTAAAGATTTTAAAGGTTCCAGGTTGCTTGAATGATGCTTCGGATTGTTTTTTTGGGGGTGTATCCCCTCATATAGTATCCCTAGGACCGGACCCAGGTAGCAAACTACCAATTGAGCAATGAAAAAAGGACCAAACAGTTGTTTGTTTAGGATTTGTTGGGGATGAAAGACTACCCAGTTATATGGGGATTATAGTGAACCTTTATAAGGATCCCTATTACACAATCAGGATTCAATGGAAACTGAGCAGTTTTTTCGTGGGTCACATGTTTTTGTCATGTACTCTACTTTCCAAGTTCACACCATAAAAATGTCATACAATTTCCAGAGTCATAGGATATCTTACTTCTCCCCCAACTTTATCTCCAAAAAAATCGCCTTCAGAAACTGCGGTAACTCAAAAACATAGATGTTACCCTTACACCCTCCTTAAAGAAACAGCTTGTACCTGAAACACCCGGGGGTTCTAAGATGAGTTTCCCTTTTTTTTGGGGGGGGTTCCCAGCCTTACATGGCATGACATGTTCTAAGGGAACGAGCCGTGAGGGAAGCCAATGCACCAAAGAAGGTCTGAGCGACGGGCGACGAATGGGATGGGAATATTTACCCAGCCAGTCCAAGAAATCTCCAACAGGAACCACTGAATGGACCCCTAAACCTTAGTATCTAGTAGATCTAGCAACTTAGGGGTCCGTTGGCAAGGTCCCATTCAATTTTTGATGGGGGCCACCATTTCCCTTTGTTCATGTGGCGACTTTTTTTCCCTTACAATGTATAGGGTAAATAATCCATACAATCGCAACATTTGGCAATGATACCCCAATTATTGTTATATGTACCAGCAACTCCCATGATTGGTTTATCATGGCCCCTTACTAAGCCACCTTTTGGGAGTTGTGCCATCTACTTTCACTATGGATACTATGGTGAATATCTCCTCATCATGATCATGACCACCATTATCACCTTCGTAATTCATAATGATGTTTTTAAACACCAAAAGCAGCAAAAAAACACCAAAGACCACGAAAACACGGCTAAAAACAAGAAAAAAACAACAAATAACACGAAAGCACAGAAGAAACACATGATAACAGCAGCAAAAGACAGGATAAATCAACACACAACCGCAAAAACAACAAAATCAAAAACCGAAGAATAGAATGATTCCGCAGGCCAACCTACATACATTTATTTCCTACTTCATATGTGCACCTTTGAACAATGTGCAGAGGGTTCAGTCCGAAATGATGTCGCCATAGCCAGGATGGTCTCAAGAATCAAAAGGGAAGTGTTTCAAGTGTGTAGGGTATACACGGTAGAGATTTGAAATCGGATATGTTGAATATCAGCTGCTTCATCATCCATTCTTCCATCAAGCGTACCCCTGAAATTTAACAATGGATCCCACAAATTGCCCAAAATTTGCCAGGAAATTGAAATGCCATTCTTGAGGCCAAGGCCAAACATGGCTGGGTATCAATTCGTTCCCTTTAAAGCCACCGTTTTTTTAGGCCTTGGCCTCGGGGAAAATCCATTCAGCCGAGGTGACTGACCTGGAGTTGGGTCGTGATGTGAAAGATGCTTTCAGCAAACGAGCTGGCACCAATATCCAGCTTTCCAAGGTGCCTTGAAAAAATGATAACCCTCCCGAAGTTTAACTGGTTGCTACCTGACCAATGAAAAAAGGGGTTCCCAAGCGGTTGTTTGTTGGGGATTTGTTGGGGATGAAATTTCCTACCCATTTACTAGGTGGTGGTTTCAACCATGTTTTATGTTCACCCCATATTTGGGGAAGATGAACCCATTTTGACTCATATTTTTCAAATGCGTTGGTTCAACCACCAACTACTAGTTTTACTGTTTGCCCCTGATTATTTTGCCTTCCCAATAGGAAAGGCAAGGCTTGTCTTCCAACCCACCATGGCTTTCCAGGGGTTTTTGCTGTTAAACGTTGGGGGGTGTAAGCCTTCGCTTGTTTTTACGCCGTTTTTTGGAGCCGAAGTTGGAAATTATGGCTTTGAATGATGCAATGATGTGATTTTAAGTGCGTGTGTTGTCAGGGTTGATTGGTAGTAAGTAATAGAAACATTTATGCAAGGTGCTTAGGTTGTAAAAGAACAACTGAGATTGTACCCCAACACTACCCCAATGTAGGTAAATAGGCCATACATTGAGCCTTTGGGTATCTACCTTTTATATTGTAAGACATGTCCTCAAAATGCTGCTTAACCGAAACTGCGCTAGTAAACTTCTTGCGCCAATTGTTAATTGTTGGTTGCATCCTTATTCTCCTTAATGATATAGATATACCAATGTTTAGAAAGGTCTTTATATTTGCACATATGCATAGGTCTTTGCATATCTACCCCGATGCCAGAGACAGAGAGAGAGAGAGAGAGAGTTTATTGATACCAACATGTATTGAATTTTTCCCTTCACAAAGCTTACTCCATGTTTACAATTTTTGCAATAGATGACCTTGATGAAGCCTCATTTTTCTCATCTCATGTGTAACTGAACTTATACATGGATCCTCTAAGTTTGGTAACAAAAATCTCAATCTTTAATCCCTTGACTCACTGACTTGCAATGACTTCAAAAATGACTTCATCGCTTGGTTTGAGGACCATATGATTGCCACGCGAGTCGATGAGGTTCAAAGGTTGCTTGGGAATCTGAGGATGGATTTGTGACTTGTGTTATTACCAAAAATTTCAGGTAAGTCATTTGGAGGTGTACCTTATATTTACATATATATATATTATTTTTTGGGGGTGGGGAGGATGGGTGATTTTTTCCATGCATAAGCCTCACAGCTTATATCTGTGAATACCTCCATTTTAGGTACCTGAAATGTTCGGTGATGTTATGGAATTGTTGAAACATGGAGCTACATACTTATGTAATCTTATGTTTAGGTATTGTAATAATGATGATAATGATGATAATAATGATTAGGATGTATTTAATATATATTCATATACATTGACTTTGATTTGCTGATATGATTTTCTTAGACTTTCCATGGGCTTCATGACCATGTTGCTTTCATTTGTAGATATAGTAAATTGATATCGTTTTAAAGATATTCTACTACCCTATTTGTTTCATGAGTTTATAATCATTAATCCATTCCTGATTTCACCAACCGGCAATGGGCATAGGTCCTATATTATCGTAGCTCAAGTTGAATAAGAATGTGATGTCTCATCTCCCGGGACCTCTGCATGTGTGGAGTATCGTATGATATGGTTATTTAGCCCCTAGGGACCCACGGGAATCTCTCTAAAAATCGCCAAGCACATCAGGAATTTGAATATCTGTGAAAATTTAGAGCTCACCCCGAATTCAGAGTCTTTACTCTACATTGAGAAATATATGCATATATATATATATATGGAACAAGCTAGCTTTAACTCGTTGAATCCATCATTCCCCGTGTTGAAGTCTTTGAATTTACAAGCTCCACGGAACATGATCATACATCATTACTCTACACCTGAACTGCAAGATTTGGATTGAGTGTTTCTTGTGCCCAAATGTTCTTTGAAATCCTACTTAAGCCACGTGGCTGAATTGGAATACAAAAGAAACATGGGTGCTTGCCCATCCCTTATGCTCCATGTATGGCAGATTTACTTACATTTACCATGTCTGTAAATATTCCATACGTGGAGAATATGGGCATGTTGTACACGTAACGTCTATGGTCTATGGTGTCAATAAAACCCTGTGACCATCCGATAGGTGCTTCAGGAGGGAGCTATGTTGCCTGAAAATGTTTGAAAAAAAAACCTCTGTCCAAACAAGAGTTACTGTTGATGGTTCAGAAATCCGGCCAATCAGTTGAGGTTGGTAGTTTATCGCATTATTGATAGGATGTTATACATCCCAGGTGGTTACCCGGATTTCAGCCATCAAAACATGCGATGTTTTCGGCGCTGCCTGCAGTCAAGCCGTGGTTTTTGGCAGCTCTCCGATTCGCAAGGCCTTTGATTGCGCTGAGTGCAGATGGACAAATGTTGATGATGTAAGTCCGAAAAAAAAAAAAACACAAAGTTTATATACCAAAAAATCACCATGGGAAGCAAAAACCTATTCTAGGCCTAAAACCTTAATTTTTCATAGTTTTGGGGTCCCAAGGCAGTTGCACAGATGAACCCTTTGAGGTTTCCATGGAAAGAGATCAAGTTTTGTGCCACTTTTCCCAGCAAGAGAGCACTTTTTGTTTGTATTGGATTCCTGAAACAAAAATCAAATCACCACAACCACCACCAGCACCAGCAGACACCACCAGCAGACCGCGTTTTGCGAGGAGGCATTCGGTTGGTACTACAGCGTGGAAGTGAAAGCAATGACTTCTCGTATTTGGGGAGGTTTGGCCGTCGGCGTGACCCAGATTCGTTCCTCGGCCGCAGAAATGAATGCACAGAAGCTATTTTATCTATTTTGATTGGCTTGCCACAACTTGTACATAGACTCTAAAGAGAGAGAGGGAGAGTCAACTAAACTCTGTAGGTATCTATTCATAGTGTGATCAAGTGTGTTTTTATTTTTCGCTCTTGGCGTTCGTTTTTTTTTGGAGCATTCATTGTAGGTATTCATCAGCTTTTTTGCCGCGACCCTTTGGTTGGAGAGAAACGTAAGGTCCAAGATCATTCCAAGAGCTCCCAAACAAGGTCTTGAAATCCCTGTTTTTTTCAGCCTGGGAAGGGGAGGTTGCTGGGTGGGTAGTCATGACATGAAATCATGGCTTTCTTGCTGCTGCAAAAATGGGAGGAAGGACGTTTTCTTACACTTACACGCATTTTTTGTTAGTAAGGATGTGGGACCATTTTTTTTCAGGAAACAAGGCAACGAACATGTAACTTGAAAACTTGTTGTTGGCCTAGATTTTTTTCCTACTTGGAGGATCATCCCAGTTAGTAAGTATAGTTAGTAACCCCCATTTGTAAGTCATTTAGCCCATTTGGAAGGGAAACAAGCCTACTTAGGGGACTTACGATCACCATGGTTATTGACCACCGAGTCTGCTCGTACAAGTTATATCCTCTATGGTGTACGAATCTAAGAATGTCAAGAGTTGCATGGGGTGTTTTCACACATAAAATCGAAAAAGCCCAGAAATATCTACTTTCGGTGGTTCAGGATTGGACTGCGATGCTGAAGTGCAGATACTTTCAATCTACCCCTCCGTAACAGTGGCAAATGAAGGTTTGGCTTGGGATCTCCGAGCCTAAAAATGGGATGTCATACTGGTGGGGACTGTTGCTAGGTGTAACCCAATATTTATATATAAAATATATAATGTATCATGTGGGGTATTCCCACAAATTCTACGTTGCCTGGCCCCAAGACCATGTTAAACACTACCAAAATTATGCAGTACATCATTAGATTCAAATTGCAATAAGCCTGTCACTTCTGATTATTAATATCAACCACGACATAATAAACTACTGCTTCTTTAATTTGAATCTGCCCAGAAAAGTGCTGCTAATTGCTACCATAAAAAGGGGGTCGTGTGTCACTCCAGTGAAACAGACAGCAGTGTTGAACATCATCCTGGGATGAACATCTACTATATATAATATGGCCCCTATAAGTGAAGTCGTGACAGCAGTAGAATTGGGAAATACACCCCATTTACTAACATGAGCAGTAAAGAACCCCTGGTTGTTTAGTGTATACAGGGGATTTATAGTACCCAGTTATGTGGGGTGATAAACCATTATAAGGAGCCGTATTAATCAACCAGTACAATGGAAGGTAGGATTCTTGGGCTTGAAAGGGTACCCCTTTCAACCTTTACTTTCCTTGAGGCTTCAAATACTTGCAGGGTATCAAAAAACCATGGATCTGGGCTATTTTCTGCACAAAGAAAAATGGTGATTTATGTAAATACAAAACAAGAGCTGGTGTCCCTTCTTAGTATATCATACATTTCCATAACATGCGAATTCCTTATAGTATTACGAGTAGTAATAGTATTATCAATGATCAGTGTACATATAATTACTATTCATTATTATACCCGCTGGATTCTAAGTGCTTGGAACACACTGAGTGGGTACAATTTGGAGGCAATTTGTATCTTCTCAGGAGACACCTTGGATCCGTAGGGATGTAATGACCCTTGGACCCCCAAGTGCCCATGAAACAAATGAAGCTTTTAAACCCTCAATATATGCGCTATATAACCCCTATAGAAATGAAGGAAACGTGGGTTCCCATGGTATTCATTATTGTCTAATGTTCTAGGTGGTGAAACTTCAAATATTTTACACTGTTCACCCTTATTTGGGAAAGAAAGATTCCCATTTTGACGATGATATTTTTCAAAATGGGTTGGTTCAACCACCAACAAGATGCTGCAACAACCCATACCCCCGCGAAGTTTAACATAGCCCCCTGAAAAATGATGGGACTGGAAGACAAGCCTTTCCTATTGGGTTTCGGTAACTTTTCAGGGGCGAACTGTTAAACTTCGGGAGGGTATCTTTATGATGACCTCCGCCATGACTTGACCGAAACCCCCTCGCCGAAAACGAAAAATGCGCGCCTCACCTTTGGCTCAACGGCTCGATGATGTTTTTAGAGTCGTTTCACACACAAAAAGTGCCGGGCTTGGAAATGGCGATGAATTTCCTTTAAGGTCTTCAAAAAAAAGAACAGTGTTCTGGTTTTGAATGGATTTTGAAGTTCAGAAGCTAATAGATTGATATGAATTTGTATGTGGTATCAGGGAGTTGGCACTTTAAGTTTGTTTTCTGAAGTTTCGTTTCGAAGCGGGACTAATGAGATCTTTTTTCAAGATTTGAAGCAAGTGGTATCGGTAGCAGGACTCTATGCAACCGGTGAATGGCCATCTAAGAAACGTTGGAACCACAACTGAGTAATGAAAAAACCCTGGTTGTTTAAGGTATGAGTAGCGGATGATTATACTACCCAGTTTGTGTTGGGATTAGAAGAAACCATCATGAGGATGGGACCCTAGCCAGTCATGAACATGCAAGTAAAACAGCCCTTCGTCCTTTTCATCGCGTAAAACGCGGATGATTCTAGTGCTCCGGTCGCGGAAGTTGAAAGGCTGAGCTGACATGGACGAGTGTTTTGGCTGAAAGGCAGATTTTGATGATACATTGGTACATGGCAAGCAATTTTTAACTTTACTATTGAGTGGTTTCAACCATGTTTCATGTTTACCCTATTTGGAAAAGAATAGTTGACAGATTATTTTCTCAGATGGGTTTGGAAGCTACCATGTAGAAAGGTTCATTATATTTCATGAGTGACTTTTGGCTGTGTGGCTGGTGCCTATTTATACCGCATCTATTTGGGGGGGTTGAGATGTTTCAGTTTGAATCTTCGTGGTAACATTTTTTTCGATCATCAGGCAATTCCTAAAGCAAGTGAATCTACTTGTACAACAGGGTTCTTGTGGAGGATGCCTCAACCTTAAGCACTTAGCGGTCTGTTTGGAGGGTTTTTGTTTGCCAGATGCCTTTCACGGTCGGCGATTTGAGGCTTGTTGATCCTGAGTTTGTCCCGGGGAGGTACGGTTTTACGAAGGGGGTGGGGAGGGATGTGGAGCTACTGCTTTGTTGATGGCTCAACAATTATTACGAAAGAGGATTTCATACTGTTGATGGCAACCAGAAATCCGGTAAACTCACCAGTTGAGGTTGGTTGTCTATATCCAGTTATTTTACAAGGTTTTAGCACCATCCCAGGTGGTTGGGAATGGGATTTCTGAACCATCAACAGTACCAAATCAGTGGGACCCAATGTTGTTTGTAGCGGAGGCCATTTGTAGCCATGTTTGTTTAGCGGAGGCCATTTGATCCATTTTGACGTCACATTCACCTGGAAGGTTCAATCATCAACTAGCAAGATGACATCTGTTGTCAGTGTCGCTTACTGCTTGATGACTGAAATCCGGCTAACCAGTTGAGGTTGGTAGATTTATGTTTATCCCCCATTATTTACAAGGTTTATACATTCCAGGTGGTTGGGAATGGGATTTCTGAACCATCAGCAGTATGATAAAGAGCTACATCCAAAAACATCCTACTCGTTATGGTATCAAAACGCCTTGTCAAATCAAGGTCACCAGCACCCCAAACTAAAAAAAGGCTGCAAAAATCCAAGGCAACATATATTTTGTTGAGGGTTTCCCTGTGAGTTTTTGGTGTTGAAACCCATTTTCCCTAAGGATCCAGGACTATCCTGAGATATCTGGAGGAAGGGATTGGATCCCTTAATACCACTCTAGGGAAGGGTTTGGATTCTTAGGGTTTATAAGTCAAGTGCAACGGTGAAACCGGAGGCTGAAGGTTTTCCATCCTTCAACTGTTGGCAGTTGGCGGAGTTGTGTTTTGCCTTATCTGAAAATTGAGTGTGAACAAGTTTTTTTTTGGAAGTCAGATTTGTCGTGTTATTTCAGGATGTTTCAGGTGGTATTGACCAATATATATTATATATTTATATATATACACGTGTATATATATATAGTATACACGCATTGTTTCAAGGTCATACATAGTGAAATGGTGAGCGCCTAGCCAAAAGCAGCGTGTTGGCCCAAGTCCGTGTTCAAGGATTCAAGGCATATTTCTTCGCAGAGATAGAGATATCGTTGGAAAATCAACTGTGATGGGTTTCCATGAAACAATGATCATTTTTGTCGATACCTGAAATCCGGCGATCACCAGTTGAGTTTTGTAGTTTCTCCCATTATTTCCAGGGTTTTATAATTCCCACCAGGTGGTGATCGCCGGATTTCTGAACCATCAACAGTAGTGGAGCTTGGTAACATGCAAACCTAGCATCTAGGCTTCCGCTGCAGGCTTCATTTCATGATAGGGTCAGCAAGCAAGATATGGTGGTGTGGTCTATGTCCTTGACTCCATGATCCACAATTTTCGCGCGATTTTTCAGCATCATCCAGTTTGGATAGTTTTTGCAATAAATACATTGCCTAATCACCTAATCACCTAATCATCACTGCACCAATTCAAAGAAAAGATGAAAAGACACATCCATATGAAACCCAGCTCGACCCCCCCCTAAAACCCTCGCGTTTCCACCCTTTGTGGCATGGGCGACTTTGATACTGACGTCCCGGAGGAGGAAGTGCCAGTGTCCGGCAGGCGAAACTTGGAAAACTGATGGAAGGTCCATCCTGCACCTAAGATTTGTAGCAAAGCCCTATATGAATTAGTAGGTGGATTTCTCCTATGTTTGGTGCAAGATTTCTTCCTTTAAACAGAATCTCCGGTTTTTTTTCAGGTGATATGGAGTTTTTTGCACGATCCGTTGATTCTGGAGATTCCGTCGATGGAAAACTTTGATTGATCAAAGCGTCAAAGCTTCTGTCGAGTGTACTTTGAATCAAGCAGTGATCAAAACCCCTACAGACTACCTTGGGACCCCGACACCATAAAAGATTAAGGGTTTAGGCCCTAGAATATGGGTTGCAACCGTTAAAAATGAAGGTTTTTGGTTCCCATGGTAGACTGTACCAATATCTCGTTGATCTATGAATTTCGACATTTCCGCCATGAATGATGCGAATAGGAGGTGGGGATGACGGATGCCATCCTGTTCTAAAATGCGGAGTGATGAAGGGAGACGAAGAATTCTTATCACCCCGGTAATCTAACATACAAATGGAAAATGGATCCTTTGAAATGTATTTCCTATTAGAAAATGGTGGATCTTCCATTGCCATGTTAGTTTACCAGAGGGTATCACTCTATGTTGGAGGCTCTTACAATAAAATCCCCCAGTTGCCAGATCGCCTGGTTAGGCCCAAAATGGTCTCTATAAATGGCCTAATACATGCCTTATCAATGTGTGAGTGTTTTTTTTTACCTCTATAACTAGGCTTATACCTGCATTTTTAATAACTTATTTGGGCTCTTCTTGTGGGACGGCTGGAATACCTTCACTTCACTTCAGTATATGTGTGGCTAAGGCTACATGAGCTACAAGGGCATCCTCGTTGGCTTAAATCCTCAAAGTTGAAAAACACTTCGCTCCTGCAATTGTTTCTTCCTAAAACGAAAGGATCGTCTTCCAACCATATTTTTTTAATGCCTATGTTAATTTAACATACCAACTCCAAAGCACCAACCCAAAGCGCCAGTTTTATCTCACTTGATTAAACTTGGGGGGTGTAAGTGTTTGATGTCTTTCAACACCATCAACTTTTCTATGTGTAACAGTTTGGAGTTTGTCATTTTATCTTAAATTGTTCAAGGTGCTTCATTCCTTGGATATTTGATCCAACCCTTTCAAAAGGGATGATACTGGAAAACAAATTTACGTTCCCTGGAAAAAAAATTCACGTTCCCTGGAAAAAATATTTACAGCTCCTGGAAAAGAAATTTAGGCTCCTCTGGCGGTCCTCTGGTCGTGTGGTCCTCTGGTCCTCTGGTCCTGTGGTCCTCTGGTCCTGTGGTCCTCTGGTCCTCTGGTCTTGTGGTCCTCTGGTCCTGTGGTTCTGGTCCTGCGGTCGTGTAGTGCTCTGGCCCTCTGGTCCTGTCGTCCCCTGGCAAAGGCATGAAAAGAAATATGTAGGGACCGACCAAAAAAGCTTGGAAGGAGTGCAAAAGGAAGTAAGGAAAAAGAAGAAGCGGGACAATTAACAAATACAGTTTCAACAACAACTAGGACAAAAAACGCAAAGATAGGCTTTAAAAAGCAAATGGCGAAAAAGAAGCAGGACAACAGGAAAATACAAGCGTTGATCAAATGCAAACAAAACGCAAATCATGGCCACATATAATCAGTATCGTTTACAGACATAGTCTCAGACTATCAAAATATCATGTCTCATAGAATCATATCATAATAGCGGCAAAATCTCACAGTATCACAGGATCATGGTACCATAGTGTCTTCCCTCATACTCTCATGCTCTCATACTCTCATATTCTCGAATCATACCCTTTGAGGGCACACACAGAAACGAAGAGCAACAAGTAGCAACAACACTGTCTATTCGGGAAAGGCTTCAGAAACGGGATGATACTGGAAAAAAATACGTTCCCTGGAAAGGTTCAGGTGACCTGAACAAAAATACAACCCCTGGAAGAACAATAGGCTGGTAGTAGTAGTAGTAGTAGTAGTAGTAGTAGTAGTAGTAGTAGTAGTAGTAGTAGTAGTAGTAGTAGTAGTAGTGGTAGTAGTGGTATACTGGTCCTACAGCCCCCAAAATTCTATGAACTGCGAGCGAATCACGTAGCATGTTTTGCGAATGCATCTGGGGGGAGGCGCTGCGCCCTCCCCCCAACCCCCCTCCAGCCAGGTTCAGGTTGATTGCTTAAATTTCTTTTCCAGGGTATTAAATTTGTTTTCCAAGGGTTAGTTGGGGTGAAACCGTTAAATTGTTTTTCCAGGGGTTGTAATTTTTTTTCCAGGGCCTACCCCTTTCAAAATCCCTGGCAAAGATTTCCCTTCCTGAGAGAAATCCCGCCTTTACAGGGTACTTTCAGGAATATATACATCGAACTATATTTCCTCCATGGCTTCTACTCTCTGATCATCCAACCCTCCAAAGAACCCGAGGAAAAGATGCGTTGCAACGACAAGAAAGTGGCTTGAGCACAGCTGAAAAACCTGCACGACCGATGCCAAGTTGCAAACTGTTGTTGCTTTTGCTGAGGGCATGGGTTAGGGACCCCATGGCAACTCTGTTTTTGTTGTTGCTTCGGAGGTTTTTGTGTGTGAAGCGTCTTTGTTGGGGCAGAGACGCCGAGACGCTACTAGTGTGAGCTTCATTTTCTGTGGAGCATTTGGTTTCAAGTCAAAGGATTTGACCATGAGAGCCTTTTTCTTGATGGCAATCCTTGAATCCCTGCAACGATTTGCTAATTCTGCCAAATTCTGTCTTTCAGGCTGTTTGACCCCCCAAGAAATGCCACACGCATAGAAGCAAGAAGGTTCATGAATCTCACTGTGCAAAGCATGTAACCAAGGAATATAGATGTAAACTAAAAGCTTTGGAAACCTGCTTCACTCTAGATTTTTTTCTTAGTTCCCGTTATTGAAGCGAGAGGTTTTTTCTGTTGTCAGCATGTTTTTTTTTGCACCACCCATGACTAGGTGGTGGTTTCAAACCTTTTTTATGTTCACCCCTTTTTGGGGAAGATGACCCCATTTTGACGATCATATTTTTCAGATGGGTTGGTTCAACCACCAACTAGCTATGATATAATAATGTACACAACTTGACTTTTGAACAACCGTTCACCTCGGCAGCTCGATTTTTCAGGAAAAGCAAGGCCGGGAAGAAAAGTGGCCTTGGCTGCATGCTTTGGCAAGGTCAAGCCGGGAGTTAGCTATACTGTAAGGTGATGTCATCCCACAAGGGGAGGCCAGTTCAATAGCTGTTTCGATGGTTCCCTTAATATTCGTGGGATCGGTGGCATATAAATCATATAATCACCCCATTGGCAGGAAAAATGCCACTTATATACCACTTATATATTGCCAGTACGGAGAATTGGTTTCAATTTTCACCACCGGTTGACAACAGGGTTTCTCCCAGAGAGTCTGGACTTTTTTGATGGAAGTTGATCTTCTTATTTTTTTGTTTGCCTTTTATGGCAAGTGTGGAATATATTGGAGTAGTAGTACACTCCCGAAAACTAAGATATAAAATGCATGGCTGGAATTTTGAAATTTCGTTTGAAATGGTCCCTTTTCAGCGGGTCATTCGTTCATTTTCAGGGGTTTACTTGTTTGTGCAGAAATTGGTTTCATGTGTTTGACATCCAGAGAATCTTAGTTGCGGGCCGCTTGTCTTGAGTAGCAAAAATCCATGACAAATCTTGGCCACTTTTTGGGTGGCATTTCAACAACTCACCGTTTTCAGTGGTGGAATGTTGCCTTTCTTCATGCCCAAGACAGGTGTTCAAACACCCAGAGTTTGTGATGATATATCCTTTTTTTGGATGACCATTGTAGTAAAAGGTCAATCCAAGGAAATTAAAATGATGATATTAGCTAAAAAGTACTCAACCTCTAGGGATCTAATCACCTTCTGAGAAAAGTAATGGAACCTAAATACCTTTCTGAGGAGGTGATTATACACCCGAATCATCATCTGAGAAGGTGATTGGAACCCTAGGGAACAACACTTTTTTGTTTGGTTGATGTTCGATATATGCAAACCTTCATATGATAGCTAGACTCTAGACAAAACTTCAAATCAAAGATTGCATCATGGCGTTGTTTTCCCCTTCTTTTTGTTCAAGTACGGGGTCCCACTTAGGTGTCGCAGGACAACTTTTGAATGTTTTCAAGGGTGGCTATCGCAAATCGATCAGCCACCGCAAGACCCGTTCCGAACGACGGAAGGACACCTCGATTCGACGATCCGACGATCCGACGACTGGATGGTGTTTCAGGGATCCATGCAAATTAACAGCAAAATACCCTGGAAGATTAAGATTTAACCTGGTACCTACAGCCATCACCCATTTAGAAAGGAAAATGATCTGAACCAAACCTCCAGAGAATTATGTGAACAAGCCGTTAATTCTTCCGTTTTTTTTTAATTGCGGAGGAACACCAAAAGACTTCTTTTGTTTGAACATTGGTTTCCGTTTTTTGTTAATCATAAAACATCTTATTTAAGAAACCTTGATTTCTTCTAAAAACAGAAGTATAGTTTCAGTTTATTCATCTTGCAAACGGTGGATCTTACTTTTCATTTGAAGGTGGATTTTTCGTGTTAAACTGCAGTGAAAACCCTTCCTCCCATCTACCAGCTTCGAAGATGTCGAAGTTTCCATGATTGGAACATCTTGTCAAATGTTTTTTTAGTGGATCCAAAAAAATATGCTTCAACTCATATATATATATATATAGGATGTCCTTGTGGAATCTATCCTTAGCACATTAAAGGCGCGTTTTGTGCTTCAGTCTAAGGTTGTTTCAACACTCCTTTGGAACACACCCCTAAACCTTTACCAACAGGCTATAAAGGGATTCCTTTCATAGCGGGCTGGGGTATTGCCTGGGGTGTGCTCTACGGGGGTGTTGTAATTTTCTTGGATTCAGGTATCTGTAATCAAATACCACGAACTTCCCCAGGAGATTCACCGAATCCCTGTCTAACCAAGCCTCCAACATATGATCCAGGAACGTTGGGAACGTCACAAGAATTTCGAGCGCATTCGCTTTGATATGCAGGTGTGCCGCCATGTATCAAGGAACAACAGCAAAAACATCCCGCCGGACGTTTTTCCGCGCGTGTGTTTTCACTATTTTTCGCCCACACATCTGGAATGGGTTCATCTTTTTCTGTGGTTTTTTTACAATGTTGTTCTTGTTCCATGTATTGTTTTGGTGTCTCAAATGTTGTCATTTACAATGGTAACCAAATTTAATTGTTTTTTAATATGAAAATTACATAGGTTTGCGTTGTAGGAAGTTGTTTCAAAGGCTTCTCGGGGGAGCCTCCTCCAGCAATGGTTTATTCGGTTTCTTGTGTTTTTTCAATCCAATGTTTTCCGAAAACGATTTTTTTTGAATGCAGCGAATGCATTCACCCATCCACACTTTTTTTCCACATTGCGTAGCACTTTGAACACGGGTTACGTTACAGGTTTGGACATGTGTAAAGTATGTACCGAAGCAGTCCGTTCCGTAGCACTTTGAACACGGGTTACATTACAGGTTTGGACATGTGTAAAGTATGTACCGAAGCAGTCCGTTCCGTAGCACTTTGAACACGGGTTACATTACAGGTTTGGACATGTGTAAAGTATGTACCGAAGCAGTGAATTCCGTAGCAGTTTGAACATGTGCCTTTTTACACGTACGGTTTCCCGTCCGCTGGCAAAAACATGTTCTAAAAACTTCTAAAACTATGGATTGGCTTCATTTTTCTTGGGTATATGGTATTGGATGGTTTTGGTAACAATTTCTTGGTGCAAGACATTTCGGTAAATGAGAAATTCATAGGATCATGTGCATGTCCATTGTCATCTTAAGTTTACTTCAGGTACCAGAGCATGAGTCATGAAAACTCATTCACAATTTATGAAAAATCCACCGTCCACAAGATGGGCCCCTACTACTTGTATACCCCTATAAATGGACCTTTACGCATGGGTAGTAACTGGGTTTTTTGTTTCACCCCTATAAAAGTGGAATTTTAATAACCTGTATTCAACAACTAGGTGTGTGGTTGGGTTCCATCATTTGGCACCGTTGATATCTTCCGCTGTTTCCGTCCACACCGAGGTCGAGGCCGATCCCTTCGCCAACCGCTTGCGCGTCACCCGCCGCCCCGGCGACGAGTCAAGCAACGGCAACGACGCGCCGCGAGACTCGGAGAGCGCCCCATTGGGATCTCAAGCCTATCACGAGCAGTTGAGGTGTCTTACCGGGGGAAATCCTGGGAAACCCCATGATGGATCCCGCAATGGAAAAAATGTAGTTTAATACTTACCATAAAAATAAAAATCAACATATAGGTTGTTTTTTGTTGGCAATGAGGTTTTTGTTGTTGCAGAAGTTTGGAAAAGGGGGTGTTCGGAAATGGTTTCGGATGCATATATGTTTGTTTTTTTTTATGTTTGTTGTTATTTTTGTTGTGTCTTTTTGGGTCATTTTGGAATTATGTTTGTATTTGTCTTTTCATGTTCGACTATTATTTTCTTGTCTTTGAAGGGTCTTTTGTGGGTTTAGGGTGAAGTGTGGCTGCAGGGTGACACATTTGATTGATAAAGAAAGATTGATCAATGGCTTTAATCCCCCACAAAAACAAAACATGACAATGGAACATCCACCATTTGAAGATGTATTTCCTACTGAAAATAGGGATTTTTGAACATCATGTTAGGTTTGAGGGGAGTACTTTATGTCATATGTCTTATAGAGTATGGACGCAGCAATCCTGCAGTTCAAGTTATCTACCTCTACATAAGGGGCTTGTTGTGGATTGAAGTAGAAGATGTGAGTCACCGGCTCAGGTTCCGTTGTTTTGCCGAAAAAAAGATAGTTTTGTTACGTTGGAATCCATGCAGGTTGAATGTTTGAATACCCAATTTGGGTGTCACTGTGAAATCCTGTTTGTAATTGGTTGGTGGCACAATCAAAAATTGCAGCCCGGTAACAATTGAACCCCGATGATTTGACAACACCATGGCATGTAGATTCTAACTTCAAATCCCCCAACCTTCTCACATCCTTAGCAACCGTTGCAGGATGCAACGGCTGTTGAATTCCGGCCAGTTACAAGCAACTCAGTTTCCGTTACGGTTTGAAGGAACTAATATCTCTATGGCGAAGCCGTAGATACCCTCCCCGAAACTAACGTAGCACCTGGAAATAGGCCATCCCAAAAGGAAACTAGATGAAACTAGTATTCCAACCATCCATTTTCAGGGGCTATGTTAGTTTCAGGGAGGGTATCTGTTTTGAAAGGTGCAAGGAGAAATATGGCCCTGACACAAATTACAACATCACTTAAGAGGGAGGCACTCGCCAATCTTCTGAAGTAGGTGTGATACTGTGATACTGTTGATGGTTCAAAAATCCCAAGCAACCACCTGGGATGTATAAAATTGTTCGTTAAACTAATCGGACATAAACTACCAACCTGAACTGGTGACCGCCAGAGTTCAGCCATCAACAGCAGTACCTTTTTCTTGGAGACTTTGTCATTTAGGATTTTTTCGACGCAAAAAACAACACATGTTTTCACTACCTTGGTGTCATTGATGGCTTTGTGGTACCCCAGAACACGAAAAGCAAACAAGATCCTAGAAAATACGTTTGATAGAAGAAATCCTCTTGACATCCTGCACCACCTGGAATGTGTGTAAAATTCTCAATGGTCGGAAATTCGGAAACACTACCTACGTTAAGCTAAGATATGGCAGCTTTGCTATTCAATGCTATCAAAAGACAGTTTTTTAGTTCAAACGGTTTAACAAAAAACATCTGTCAAATGATTTCATGTCCTTTTTCGCAATCAAATGGTAGAGTCCATTTTTTCTCAAAGAACAATACAGTACGAAGTGCCGAAGTAACTTCCAAATCTTCATTTTCATACTGCTTCGTATCAGAGAGATGTCCAGCATTTTGCTGGGACACCGTAGGCACGTGGACGGCCAAGAGTGTCACCCATCTCCAAAGCTGCAGCAAAGACCACCAACAACGAGGAGAGGGAATGTTTAGATGTGAAGGAAAGCCTAGGATGTTGAGTTATATACTTTGCAACATCTTGCAACTATATAGTATAATTCAAATATGTGATATAGTTTACTGAAATATTTTGGAATATAAATAAAATTTGAATACTATATGATATGAGTAACATAAATATGTTCTTATATATACACACACACATGAATTCAAATATATTATACGTTGAAATTACAATCCTAGCTACCGTGATATCCTTCAGGATGAGCTGACGAACTTGGGGAGAGAAAAACTCGCCCCTCAACTTGAGTTGTGAATCAACTCCAGTTGCTTCGCAAAACACACCCAATAACTAACGGCTGGGTTCCCCCAAAAAATGGAGAAATGATCGAAGATTTTTGAAAACCCACCTGGAAGTTTAACTGGCAGTTTGCCCCTGAACATATACCTTCCAACCTAATAGGAAAGGCTTGTCTTCCAACCACCATCGCTTTCAGGGGCGAACTGCTAAACTTTCCAGCCGTTGATTCTCAGGTTTCAACCCCAAATGAAGGTGCTTAACTTTTAGCATTTCGGACCCAAGGTTTACGAAGCTGCAAAAGGAATACTTGGGTATGTTTGCGAAAGGACCCTTCAAAACACAGTACAAACTGAGATGTATCAACTATACGTGTTGGGCGTTTCATAGGCCAGCATTTTGTAACATTTTACTGCCCCAAAGGTACCCAGATGTTCACATTGGGGATGATTGAAATTGGAATCCCATTCATTTTCCACTATTTTAAGCTGATGTTCAAAGATTCGCCCTGACACCAGTCCTATAGCCAGGAAGTTTGCGAAGACATCCCAATTTTTCATCCCAAGTTCAAAGCATATTGTTCCAATCGCCACGAACCACGAAGCAACCAGTTTTTTGGAGCCCAAAGACTCCAGGACAATGTCCAGAACTACGAGGTCCGCGGTAGCAGAATGTTTGCATTTGACAGTGCTATTATTTGTTAATATAAGTCTGAACAAACAACCTTTGCTGATCTCCCCTGAGCTTCCAGACTATAGGCATCATCCTAAGAATCTAGTTTTTGAATGTCCACTATAAGCATCGTGAACATTAAATGGTCATTCAATGGTGACAACTACAATTGGAAATCAATTTGCCTAGAGCATGTACACACAATGCATTTTGCATAGCCCCCCATTCCTTTTTGCTGTGATTGGCACATATAAACCCTTGCAACTCACAACTACACTTTACATGTATGTCATATTTACTGTTTGTAAATGTTTATATAGTAATAGAAGTGTTGGTTTCATCAACCCCCCCTTATCATCCAACGGTTACACTCTGGTAAACTAACATAGCAATGGAATATGCCCATTTTGAGTAGGAAGTGCATCTTCAAATGGTCCATTTTCCATTGCCATGTTAGTTTACCAGAGGGTATCCACATTTAAAAACCAACCACCCACATGTCACTTTTTACCGCGCGGGTTGGGGCTTAGGATTCCGAGAAAGCATTGAGTTTGGAACATTGGTTGGATCCTTGACCAACGGAAGGTTTTTCGCAGGTTTGAAAAAAAGCACATCTTTGGCTGGATTTGAAGCAAAGAAACCCTGGTTGTTTAGGGGATTTGTTGGGGATGAAATACTACCCAGGTATGCTAGGGATTTTAATAAACCATAAATTATAAGCCTTTTAACCAACTAACCAGGATTCAATGGAAAGTAGGGCGATTTTTTTTCAATGCACATGTCTGTTTGTTTTTTTTGTTCACTTTTTCTGCCGAAACACATCTCAGCACCTTGGGAAAATGTTTTTTAAAACATTTTTGTCAGGCAACTTTAAGCAAATCTAAGCAGCAAGAGTTTCCCGCAAAACATGGATGATGGGTTCAAAGGGTTCATTGATGAAGGTTCATTGCAACATAACTTGACATCTTAGGACAAAACTCGCTTGGTGACATGTTAGAACTTCACACGGATGCATAGCTTCCATATAGCTGGGACATAGGTGTTGATCATGACAAAGAGCTTCCAAGGTCAATTTTTTTGATTTGATGAAGCAATGATTCAATTGAGCAATGAAAAAAACCCTGGGCGATTATACTACCCAGTTATATGGGGATTATAATAAGGGCTCCCTATTTTTAAAACCCCCATACCCTATTTTTTTAACCTACCCTATTTTTTTAACCCCCGAAACCTATTTTTTTAACCCCCAGGAAAACCTATTTATTTAACCCCCGGGAATATTATTTCTTCAACCCCCGGAACCTATTTTTTTAGCCCCTGGACCTTTTCTTTTAACCCCCCATCCC
>DF243482.1:6521-39332 GCA_000507305.1 Breviolum minutum Mf 1.05b.01 | reverse complement strand
GTCGTGGACTGATACTCCATGGACAGACAACTGGACTGAAAACGAAACGTCAAACTTAGGAGAAACGAACACCGGTGAAAATGAAGAGACTTCATGGCATGATCATTGGTATGTAGGACATGTCAACTTTGATGATTGGTGGAATGATGATTGGGATTGGACTTCTTGGGATGATGATTGGTCTTGGGATCATACTTGGTCATCCTGGAATGAGCCTACTTCCTCTTCACCACCAACACTCCAAGAGAGTCAGAACAAAACTTCGGTTACTGTTACTGAACTCCCCAGTTCCAGCACTTCTGGTTTAGGTGCCAAGGTTTCAGCTGTGACTTCAGGACCTCCACCAGGAATTGAGAGAACTTCAAGCCCACGAGGAAATACTTCTAGGAGTAAATCTTTGTTGTTGGCCGCCATCACTTTAGGTACTTTTGGTGTTGGCAATTCTGTACTTGTTGGACCAGTTGTTACTTCTACTTCTCAAGGTTGTTCCAACTCTTTTTCAACTTCACAGTACTTTTTGAATGAAAGTGATCACTTCGAGACTTTGCAGACTGTTGGATTGAATCATGTCAAACTTCCTGACTTTGAAGATACTTTCATTGATCAACATCTGGTTGTTGCATCATCAGTTGATACTTCATGGATTCTTTTTGACAGTGGAGCAGCAGCCAACTGCTGTCCAAAGAACTTCGCTCCAGAATGGCCACTTTTGCCAATTACTGGAACCAAACCCCCACTTCGCAGCGTGACAGGTCAACCACTGAAAATCTATGGTAGGAAACTTGTTGGTATGAAGGCAGGTGATTGTGAATTCTACTTGCACTTCTATGTGACTGACATTGATTATCCTTTGGTTTCAGTAGGAAGACTTTTGAATCAAGGTTACCAGGTTGAACTTAGTTCAGAGGAAATGGTTTTGAAATCCCCTTGTGGTAGTAAAATTCCACTTCATCGTCATGGTTCCCTTCTTTTTATGAAACCATCACTTCAAGTTTTTGATTCTGTTGACTTCGAATCTGTTTGTGTTACTTTCCACGAGAAGTTCAAACCAAAGAATGTTGAACCAACTTCGAATGAGGAAACCCCGAAAAATCTTGTTGCACCAACTTTTGGTTTCAAGCCCATATACTATCATGCTGATAGATGGTACTTTGATACTTCCAGAAATGTGCTTATTAGATATCACAAACGCCAAAGAAAGAACTTGTTCACACCTGAAGGAACTTCAGACAGACCAGTTGAACTTGACAAGATTGCACAACTTCGAAAGACTTTTGTGACTTTTGAAGACAAAACTGAGCAAGTGATTGAGGATGATTGGAGAACTTCTGATGATCCAAAGCGTGCACTTGATAAGTTTTGGAAAGGCAGGACTGAATTTACTTTGATTTCAGTCCCAACTGGCAGAAGACTTGAAGGCAAACAATCGACACTTCCAGTTGTTCAGGATTTGTCGAAAACAAAGTCTTCAAGAGTGACTTCAACTTCAGCTGATCAGAAACCAACTTCTGATTCAGCCATGTTTGAAAGTCATCCCGTGAATCCATCAAGACAACTTCTTGAAGAACTTGCTGTTGCTGGTGACAATATCGACCAAGTGAAAGAAATACTTCTTCGATATTGGGAGCAACCAGATCCAACCACTGGACTTCCATACACACATGACTTTTGGTTAAAGTGTCCATTGTTTTGGTTGAGGTTCCACTATGAACCTCGTACCACTTTGTTCACTCCAAGAGAACTTGACTTGATTGGTGGTCCATCACTTGAAGACTTGGGTTCACAAAGAATGACTTTGTGCGTCACTTCTGTTGGAAACATTTGGAAGCATGACACTTGGACTGTTGACACACTTGAGGTGTTTGAGCCCTTCACAGGACTCACGTTGTTTGACTTGAGTGAAAAGGACGTCTATGATCCTCCTCCACTTCCTGAGGTTGACATGGACACGTCCGCACAAGCACCACGTTCACTTCATGTTCCAAAGGAACCAACTGCACAGGAACGAGCTGAGCACGAGCTGACTCACTTGCCGTTCCGCAGCTGGTGTAAAACTTGTGTCATGAGCAAGTCCCGACAGGATCATTCGAAGAAAGTTCGACTGAAGCAACCCGTACTTCAGTGCGACTACAGCTTCTTCAACGATCCGAAAGTCGAAGGATCCGTCACGATTCTCAACGTTCGTGATGTGATGTCCGGACTTGCACTTGCTTGTGTCGTCCCGAACAAAGGACGTTCTGTGTACGCCGAAGGCGAACTTCGTCGGTTCATACTTGAAACTGGACGGACTTTTGGTGTCTTGCAGGCCGATCCTGAGCCGTCACTTGTTGCACTTGCAGAGACCGTGACTTCTGAACTTGGAGGACTTGCACTTCGCAAAAGTCCCACTGAATGGAAACAGGCGCAGGGAGCTGTTGGCAACAGCCAGCAACTTCTCTACGCACAGGTGAGAACACTTCGGCAGGACCTTGCTGATCGGTACGGCACACTTGTCCCGATCACTTCTCCTGTCTCAACTTGGCTTGTGAAACATGCGCAATTCTTGTCGAACAACTTTGCAATTCGATCCGATGGCTTGACTCCGTTTGAACGTCGTTGGAGCAAGCGCTACACTTCGGCGCTTTGCAAGTTTGGTGATATTGTGTTGTGTAGACTTCGCGGAAAGCAGCCTAAGGCCGATCCTTCTTGGGTCCCTGGCTTGTGGCTGGGAAGAGACACTTCCGCTGACATGCATGTTGTCGGAACCACTTCTGGAGTGTTCAAAACAAGGAGCATTCGCAGACTTCCGGTTTCAGAACAAGTTGACAAGCAATTGTTGAAGGACTTCCAAGCGAAACCTTGGGATCCAAAAGGTCGTGGCGAGGACACTGACGTTCTCGTACTTCCTAAAGGACCGGAAGCTCAAGGACTTCCACCGTTGCCCGTTCAGCAGACGGACGGAACTTCAGCAGTTGATTCGTCGCAGCATGGCTTGAAGAGAACTTCTGAAGAACTTGGTGGTGAGGCACAGGAAGACGAGCCTCCGAACTTGTTTCAGCGTGTTGGTCCGGCACAATCCGACTTGAAGCGTTCAGCTCCTGATTCTGTCCCAGGGAGCGAGACGAAACTTCAACGGATTTCTGCCGTGTTTGAAGACGATTCACCTCCAGTTGTTTGTGCTTGCGTTGCTTCGATTTCCACCAAGAGTGGACTTGATGTTCCAATTGAGCCCAACGTCGACCGAGAAGAAGAACTTCAAGCACTTCGCGCAGCAGAACCCGTACTTTGGTACGACACTGAGTTTGACCGCGAGCAAGAGATTGCAGGAATGAACAAAGAAATAACTTCCATCAAGGACTTCGACGTCTACGAGGAGAAGCTGATCACCGAATGTACTCCCGATCAACTTCAGAATGCCATTTCGACAAAATGGGTGAAGCGAGCAAAAGGCGACGGCGTTAAGTGCCGTGTGTGCGTTCGTGGATACGACCAAGAAGTCGATCCCGACGACACTTATGCCAGCACTCCTTCACTTATCACGTTGAAACTTCTGTTGACTTTGGCGGTTGCGCATGGTTGGCGCATACTTGCTGGAGACGTCAGCACGGCGTTTCTCCACGCACTTCTCACAGACGAAGTTTTTGTGATTCCTCCCGTTGAGTACTATCCCAACGGTGGAGTTCTTTGGAAACTTCGGAAAGCAATGTATGGACTTAAGCAATCGCCACGCATGTGGCAGCAGCACTTTGCGAGTGTTGCCGCATCACTTGGTTTTGAACGTTTGAAGTCTGATTCGAACTTGTACTTCCAGCCTGAGCGACGTTGTTACATGTTGTGCTACGTTGACGACTTGTTGATATTTGGTGACAAGAAAACCACAGAGTTCTTGTTCTCCGAACTTCAGAAACAGTTGTGTTTAAGGTCTGAAGGTGTACTTGAACCAGGTACTTCGATCAGTTTTCTTGGACGTTGCATCACCCGTCGTGAAGATTCGATTGAGATGTCGATGCCGACTTCTTACATCGACAAGATGCTTGAACAACTTGACATGTTGAAATGCCGACATGCAGCTACTCCTGGAATCGATGCACTTCGGAAATTGATTGACTCTGAGGAACTTCTTTCCCCAGAGGATCACAAGTTGTATCTTAGGATTGTAGGACAACTTCTTTGGTTAAGTAGCATTAGGCCAGACATTCAATTCGCTGTGAAGGACCTGTCACGTGGTTTGACTTCCCCGACTGAGGATCATCGTACAAAAATGAAGACTTTACTAAGGTATTTGGCAGGAACCAAACCGATGGTTTTGACACTTCGACCGAAGATCATTCCGCATTCCAAGCAGACAACTTTCGACATTGACACCTATGTGGACTCCGACTGGGCAGGTTGTGCTACTTCAAGAAGAAGCACTTCCGGAATGGCCTTGTACTTTCTCGGCACTCTGATCACTTCTCAAAGCAGGACACAGGCGACTGTTGCACTTTCCAGTGGAGAGGCTGAACTGTACGCAATAGGACTTGGAGTGTCGGAAAGCTTGTTCATTAGGTCACTTCTTTTAGAATCCCAACTTTCCAAAAATGTGAACATTCGAATTCATACTGACAGCACTGCAGGCAAGTCAATGGCTACTAGGTTTGGAACTTCCAAGAAGACGAAACATGTTCAACTTCGATTTCTTTTCATTCAGGAACTTGTTGCTTCTGGTGTTGTTTCAATCAAGAAGGTATCTGGAACTTCGAATCCATCCGATGTGATGACCAAGTACATCACAAAGGAAGTACTTCACAGACACCTCATGGCGCTTGGGATCACCTATCCCTTCGGCCGTGTTGGTTGACTTCGTACTGCATGTGTACAGACGTTGAGTTTCACACTTCATACGTATGCACGTACTTTTCCACAGCACTCCCCGTAACTGTTTTAAACACTTCTGGGCAGCTTAGGATAGCCATGGTACTTCACTTTGTTTCATATGATTTTTTGTGGTTTGGTGAACTTCGTTGCTGGAAAACTTCAGCTGACAACTTTGAGAAGCTTAGACGCCGAACTACCGTTTTCACTTCAACGGATATCCAACTTCGTACTCTGAATTTCGTTTTTTTGTCACTTCACTGCCATGGACGCATGGACTTCGAACTGACTGATTTTTGTTCACTGCAACTTCATACCGGGTGCCATTTCTGGCAAATGTGGTGAACTTGCACTTCATGTTTTTTTTTGGACTTTGGTTTTTCACCGGAAGCCTTGAGGGCAAACTTCATCAAGGTCACTTCCTTCCTACGAAAGGTTTCCTACTTGGTTCACACAGCAGCAGGGAGAATACTTGCAGTTGGAGTTACTTCGAAATCGTCAAGAACTTGAGGACCGAGTGAAACAACTTCAATACTGCATTGCGAGATCTTGAGCTCTGATTGACAGAGTTGAAGAACAGATCCGGAGTATAGGACTTCAACTTGGTAGAGCACAAGAGGAACTTCTACCAGATAGAAGGTACAACTGGACTGAACTTGTAGCCGTGTGGATTTTAGCATACTTCGCTCCTTCCAGTTGGCAAAGGCACTTCGTTTGAGACTTCTTGCTTGTGTCAAGAGGAACTTCTGCAAGGCCCGGCTACTTCTGAAAGCATTGGTGACTTGGTTGAGAAGACCAACAGAAAGTTGAACTTTAGGATGAAGCATCCGATATTTTCAACTTGGTATGTGGACAATTCTGTTCTACATTCTGATGTGAAGAAAGCTGATGGAAACTTACTGGCGAATTTCGCACAGCAGAAGTACTTCGGTACGTCAGTGACTTGAACTTTGGAAGGTGATGAAGTAAAACTTCACTTCGTTTTTTTGTGCATGAGAGAAGGCTGACTTTTCATGTTCACTTGTGTCACTTTGCAGTTTAAAGTCTGAAGATTAACTTCAGATATTGCGCACAGATTTTTGTTTCATTGCAGCTCTGAACCTTTGAATTGAACTTCATTGAGCGCAGATTTCAAGCACAGCATACTTCAAGACTTGTAAGATACTTTGGTATCAGATGGACTTCACTTGTCCAGGACTTGTAAAGGCAACTTCTTTGCCCAGCTTCACAACTTTTCATCTTGTTGTGCATGTGATTTTGCACTTCACTTGATCCAGGAGTTGTTAAAAGTTTGACTTGACTGTTGAACTTCCATGGGATCATGTTTGGGAACTTCATAAATTAAACTTCAAAATTTGAATTTCTCATAATTCATTTGATTGGTGAAGAAACTTCGTGCCCACACTTCGTTGCTTCAAGGGAGCGTGTCAAGATACATGCTCACTTCCCACATGTGTGTGGTACATACTTCACCATAGATACTTCGTACTTACTTTGGCTCAAGGGAAAAAGGTTGCACCAGGGTAGAGAGTTGACTTCAGTTGAATACTTCAGGGTTGAGTGCTGTTAGCTACTACTTGTTTGTGTACGTGGGAGAGTCACTTACTTTTCGTATGTTGTTGTTGTTGTTGTTGTTGTTGTTGTTGTTGTTGTTGTTGTTGTTGTTGTTGTTGTTCCAGGTCAAATATTTTAGACCAAAAACATCAAAAAATGCTGTATTTAGCGACATTTTTATGCCTTTAGAAGAAAAAACATTGGTTTTTTACGATATTTTTGCAGCGTCAAGGTTGAAAATCGTCCAAAAACAGCGCTATTTGTTTTTTTTAGCAAATGCGTAAAAGACACTATGTTTTGCGATGCTTTTGAACAAGGGGCCTTAAATGTACCGCAAATACCATGGTTTTCTTCCTTTTTTTACGTCCAGTTCTCAAAGCAAACCAGCCAAAAACACTGGTCTTTACAGCGTTTTCACAAGACCACATGCACAAAAACACGATGTTTTGAATCAATTTTTCACAATTAGCTCGTGCTCCTCCATTCAAAAAACGATCGTTTTTTACTCTATTTTTGTCACCGGTCATCCAGACTCAAGAAGGTGTTAAATCGGGACAAATTGCGAAAATGCACCTAAATTCCACATTTTGTTTCTGACAATCTTTTCCGCAAAGTTGTAACACCAAAAATTGAGGGAGGCTGTCTGGCCCCAAAATGCTGTAAATTACAGTGTTTTATGAACGTACCATGCATTTTACCTGCAAAAAAAAAGGTACGGCCCCCAGCTAAAGCTGACCTGTGTTATTGACTCCGGAAAGACACGCCCCTTTGCACCTATGGTGCGGGCGGATTTTTTGGACATATATTTGGCATTGCTTGGGTTTTTCCAGACGGTACTTGGAGCGGTGAAATCTGCGAAACGGTGCAGGCGCTTAGCGAGATATGTGGATGAGGCTCTCGTAGCTGCAGAACGTGATGTGGAATCCTCACCTGATGAAGAGACGAGATATGCACGTCATCGGAAGTATTTCAGGAGGACAGGGCTAGAATGGCTAGAATGTAACCAAAAGAGGGTTATCACGATTGATGATGAGACCCCTCTTTTTGTTCTTCCAAAGTTGGGGTGAATTTTTGAGATGGAATCAATTGCCGCCTTGCCAACCTGCGCCAGGTTGGCACATGCTACTCGACAGGATCGTATGGAGTTCACCCTACCCATGGATACAGAGGTGACCGAGGCTGTCACCGAAATGGTGCGTTCAGTGGGTGGTGTCCTGGAAAGCTTCGTTGGCCGCGCGGGCCGATTGGTGGATCTGTCATGTATGATCAGTGATCCGAACTGCGAGTTTCAACCCTTACATGCGGATACATCTATGGAGAGGGTGAAATTCACTGTCTTTGTGGCTTTGCAAGATGTGACAGCTGAGATGGGCCCAACATTTCTCTGCCCAGAAACACATAATTTTGAAAGTCACAGTGCATTAGATGCAATGAAAACACTACAAGTCCCTCATCAAGAGATGCTGGATCGTTTTGGAGCAGTTCCTGCACTTTGCAAGTGCGGCGACATTGTCATTATGAAGCTTTGCACAGCACAGATTTAGGTTTGAGAAGTCTTTGCCACAACTCCTTGTTGCTTCAATGTCACAAAGTTTTCTTCGGACTTTTCTGTTGTAAAAATTTCATGTTCCCACGCTTGTAACTTGAAACTATTCTTTGGTCACTTATTACGAATTTTCTCTTTATTCAGACCGCCCGAACCGGGACCAAAGATTTGCCAGACTTTGTTCTTGCCAGGGACATGTGGTGTTGGGTGTCCAAAAACCATGTGTTTGACAGATATTTTCACCTCTATCAACAAAAAACCACTCTCATTTAGTATTTCTTTACGCTGTTTTTGGGTGGGATCACCGGATCACCAAAAAAATAGTTCAAAGTACCAAGACAATTGCAAATTGCCGATATAAAACTGGGCAGTGTTTTTCAACCTACCCCCATCTGTTTGGCCTCCGCCTCGAGGAACTCCCAGTTGTTGCACTGTGGAGGTGGGCAAGCAGCTGCCGATGCAGGAGGTTGCAGACGACGTTTATTGTATGTCACATGGCACCTTCCAGGACTGATGTCAAGAGCTGTTTTGTTGACACCACCCAAAACCCCACCCCCAAAAAAAACCAAGCCATGGCTGACAAGCGGAAATAAAGATTTTTTTTACCAGAATTGTTTTTTGAGCTTCCTCTTTCAATCTTTTTCATATCTCTGAAGAAATCCATAGAAAGGGTTCCGAATGCCGGAATACTGTAGAAAAAGGACATTTCTGTTTCGCAAGCTCATTTAAATGCAGTGTTGGCTCATGGGTATTGTTGTAAGATCCTGGCGCTGCTGCAGGCATTACACCAGGAGAGCACTCCTTGCGAGATGAATTGGTGGGCAGATTTTGCTTGGGAGACTTTGATGGAGGTCAAGTCGTGCCCCGCGAGTACGATGATCTTGGACGGAAATTTATATAGATCATGTTGACAGACACCATTGCAACTGTCAGAGTCAAAGGTGGACATGTGACCTGTCCTTGCAGCCTGAATGCCCCACTCAGGAGGAGTACAGCCGGCTCTTTGTTGCAGCCAACAAGCACCTTGAACGCATTTTTTTTAAACTGGAAAACCTTCCAAGTTCACAAGTGGAGGGGATCAGAAACCATTGGAAGATGCATCCATCCGCTCGAAGGTTAGACGATGTGGATGCCATTCTGAAGTTTGCTCAACTGCTTCGAGAATATGAAGACCAGGGTGCTTTGGTGTGGATGCGACGTGCATCTCGGAAAGGACATCCCTTAGCGACTTGGACTCTTTGTTCAGATTCCCCTTCGTGGCCTGATGATGAAAAAACATGGTGCAGATGGTCTTCGGCCCCCCTTTTTTTTTGCCAAACTGATTTAGGGTATCAAATCGTTTCGGAGCTGAGGCTTGCTTGTTTCTTTCAGAGATGTATTGTCTTGGCCAACCACCCATGGATGCTCCAGACTTTGAGAAGGCAGAAGAGCTCAGGAAATATGGAATGGCATTGCATGAGTACTACAGGTGGGACAAACTTTGTTAGAGCTCGAGAGATTTCATTGATTGTTGTTTTTGTTGTTGTTGTTGTTGTTGTGGTTGTGGTTGTTGTTGTGGTTGTGGTTGTTGTTGTTGTTGTTGTTGTTGTTGTTGTGGTTGTGGTTGTTGTTGTTGTTGTGGTTGTGNTGATTGTTGTGGTTGTTGTGGTTGTTGTGGTTGTTGGTTGTTGGTTGTTGGTTGTGAAATCGACATCTATTCTTGACAATGAGCTTCTGCCTTCATCTTGGCCTCTTTTTTTTTTTTGAAAATCACGTTCGCAATCCTGAATTTTCCAAGCTGCTGTTGGCTACACAGCTACACGACTTTTTGCCAGGAAAAAGGCAGATGAGCCTGATGCAATGGCACCAGAACCTCCAGACTTTCTGGCCAGTTAAAAAAGGACCTCGAAGCGATCCGAAGTGATGAGAAACCCATGCATTCGAAGTCCTGCAAGATGTTTCACTGGAATTTAAGGGGGGAACTATCTTAATCGCTCAGGTCCAGTATTTTGGGTGGCAGTTCACGACACCAGCAGAGAGTGCTTTTAGCTCAGCTTGGAGAATGTTGAGTTCAGAAAATCTGTGCCCAGTTCTTTGGTAAGGCCTACTCTCACTTCTATCACTCAGAGACGGACCCTAGCGTCCATGGTGTCTCTCAGCAGGATTCCCTAGAAACACCAAGAGAACCGTGGAACATGAAGAGATAGCAGTATTCCTAGTGAAAGTGTTCAAGGTTTGAACTCTCCGCAGCTGCTGCGCGCAACGAGAGCGTACAAACCGCTGCTAGAAACTGAGTGAAAGCTCCTAACCAGAGATGTGGTGGTTCTACACTGTCGAAGATAATGCAAGTAACATACGTATATTTATATATACACTGGGTGGTGGTTTCAAATATTTTTTATTTTCACCCCCAGCCCTGGGGAAATAATCCAATTTGACGAGCATATTTTTTCAGATGGGTTGTTCAACCACCAACTAGTACATTATATAACAGCGTATGACGGTATGAACACATTAGAATTGCAGCTATGTCTGAGGATCAGCTTTGGCGCAGTGCTGCGGGACCGTAGGTGGGGTTGGAAACTTTCCCTTGAGAGTTTCTGTTTTCTGAAGTATATTTAGACGTATTATGTATACAAGCTAAATCTTTTCCCAAACACTTTTGGTGCGAACCCAAAAAAAACCCAACAAAATGACGTGACACGTTTCGGATTGTTTGCCTTCGATTTTTTTTTGATGACTTCTCAGCTGACATCCTCAGGTCTACCCGTGTAGGCTTTGGCCGTTCCAATTCGGCGTTGGGGTTTCCCAAGGAATCCAACGGAACCACCCACCCGTTGGGCCGATGGGGAAATCTCCGAATTTGACCTCTCTTGAGGTCCAATGCTGATGACGCTGAAGCGCCGGTGAAACGAGAGGATTCCATTGATGTAGGGGGGCCTTGATGTGGAGTTGATTGGTGGGTTTAGTATTCAAAAACTGGGGATATATTCCCAAGCTGTGTTAACTCAGCAAAACCCTCACTGAGAGGCTCAGTTCCACTTTCAGAATGTGTGTATTGTAGAGCTTTTTGAGTGGAAAAGTGCCAATCTGAGGATTACATGATGAGCTTCCAAACACGTTGCTGTGCTGCACTGGTTGGCAAAAGGTCAGAAATTCTGTTGCGCCAGTGACATCTGTGAAATGTTTGTTTTCATCAGGCTTTATTGACCAGTTCTGGTCGCACAGCTGGAGGGCGAACACAAATATGAAGGTGCATATTTTTTTGGGCAAAACAAGTGAAGAAACCATGAAAGGAAGCCTTTACCCTTTCTTTTTCTAGGTGCTGGTTTCAAAGATTGTTATTTTGACATCGAACCTTTGGGAAATGATTCAAATCGATTGACCAGCATATTTTTCAAATGGGTGGTTCAACCACCAAGTAGTTGGCTAGATGGAAAACATCAAACGAATCAAAAAGTTAAAGAGTAATCAAACTCATCATTCCCGCAATTACCAGGTCATGGTGCTTCTTTTGTACTACAACCAGGCCGAGTGGCGAAGCAAGTGATGATTCTATCGTCAGCTCTCAAAGTAAGAGTCTCTGAAGCTGAAAGGCATCAGCAGTCTTCCTGAGTATCCTGGTGGGTGGAATGGCAGTTGTTGAAGCCTCAACATTTTGGAGTTGAGATTTTTCAGTTTCCCATGAAAAATTTGGAGAGTGAAAAAAAATTGCAGAGGATTTTGTTGGAGATATCAAGGCGCTGCGGGCATCACACATTTTACCAGGCTTTATTCAGTTGGAGTTCGGGGCCTTGAAAATCGTCGAGATTTTCTGCAGTCGTTCTGATGGCTCGTTTCAAACAAAAGATCCAAGATGCTAAGGAAGTGTTGTATCCGGCCATTTTCAGTGTTTGTATTTCTTGTACACGATCGATTCAAACGCCTGCCTAGGACCTAAGGAATCATGCTTGACCAGTTTGCAGATTTGTTACCAATGAGGTCTATTTGGGGAGCCTACTCCTATGCTGTTGGATACCTAGTCCTACCCTGGGCCAGGCATAGCAAAAAATGCACTTCTCAGATAGGTGTAAGCACCATGTTCGCCACAAGGCCTGGACGACAATTTTTGGCATCATTGCCTACTTTGTGGTTTCGCTGGCTGGTTTTCGACATCCCGGAATCAGTTCTTGAATAAAGTCTAATGCGGGGGGTAAGCAGGATGTTCACATGACGTTGGTTGGGGTCAGCTGATGCTACGCATATAAACTGGATATAATATGCCTGCCTGCCTGCCTGCCTACATACGTACATCCATCCATCCATCCATCCATCCATCCATGCATGCATGTGCATGCATGCATGCATACAGACATACAGACATACAGACATACAGACATACAGACATACAGACATACAGACATACAGACATACAGACATACAGACATACAGACATCCATGCATCCATGCATCCATACATACATACATACATACATACATACATACATACATACATACATACATACATACATACATACATACATACATACATACATACATACTGACATACATACATAATACATATGGAGCCATATACATATCAAGAAAATCAAAAAACACTATAAATATATGTATATATATATACACACATGGAACCATACAATTATATATAATGGCTATATATATATATATATTATGGCAGATACCCTCTGGGAAACTCTGTTGTGTGTTTGCAACTGGTTTCCGGTTTGGGATTTTCCTAATAAAAAGATGCTGTACAAAACATGGAAATCTCCATCAGAGCCTCCCAGAGTCATGTTGCCTTGCGGCTGTCGCTGGTCGCCAGGTGCTAGTGACCTGGAGACCCAGACAAAGAGTTTTCCTGGATAAGGCGGCTGACAAAACCGTTTTTTTTTTTTTTTTTCGAAGGAAAGGTTGTTCCAAAAACCCTTTCCTTCAAGGTGTGCATTCACCAGAAGGATCCAGTCCTGAAGAAGGACGTGACCTTAGAGATGTGCAGGATTTTTTTGGAACAAGTTCAACAGATGTGAAATTGCCAATGTTTGGTTTTGAAGGGTGATTCAGTTTCAGCAAATATTTGATATCTCATGACCAAAAAAAAATATCCCATGTTTTGCCAAGGAAGGCGTGGAGAGCATTGGGGCTTTCCTCTATCATTCCAAAACGATGTTGGTATTGTGGGATCCTAGTTATGTTCGGATCCCAAGGCACCATCAAGGCCACAAGAATTTGTCACCAATCTCCAGATGTTTAACTCAAAAAACCGAGGCCCAACGTCTTTGGTGTGTCTTTGAGATGGCAGCCTTTGCTTGGGCTCATAGGTTGGGTTATGCTGTGATGGTCGTGAAACAACGGCGGGCTTGCTGGTTGAAGCATTTCAACAGGAACGACCTCAAGAACCGAGTTGAGATTCGTCCGGTAATTTTTGCTCCAGTACCTCGGCATCCATCAACCAGCGGAGCAAACCTTTTGATGCCAATTTTTTTTGGGTGTCAAGAGAAATCATTGTTAGAATAGCTAAACATTAAAAGATGTTTCCCCCTTTGTCAAGGCTTACACCTGTGGTTTGAGGTGTATTTTGGCCTCATGATGTGTGAACCTCAGAGTCAAGAAACCTTCAAGGGTTAAAAGGAAGCTCCCCAGAGCATCATTTCCTACTATACCGTTTGGCATGCGGATAGGTAGGTGCCAGTCGCATAGGTTGGGTTTTCTCCCAAAGTTTTTAGTAGCTGCTATCCTGGATGTCCAGAAAAAATCTGCGAAACCAGATTGGATTTTTCATGAGTAAAAACTCAATCAACGGCGCCGGCCTAGGGCATCTCTGATCAACTGGGTGCTGATTTGCTTCTTCCCGAAGCAGCTTGTCTCAGGGCCATCAGCTCCAAGAGTTTATTGTTGCAGCCAACAGTTGACTGAACGACTAAGGAATTCTGCTTTAACCTTCACCTTTTGGCCAGTGATCCAATCCTTCATTACAGTCCTGGGAGCCCACTTTTTGAGGCTGGTGCCTTTTAAACAGAAGATATTTATAAATACAAGCTATTTGAGTGAAACAGTTTACAGTGTCTCAAAACAGTGATATTTCTTGGACTTTGAGTCACATGAGTCATAGGTCGTTTTGGGTCACTGTGGGAGGTCTTTTCATCGAGATATGACCATTCTTCGACAGCATTTGGCTGAGCCGCAAACTTGGTGCCATTGATGCTGTCGTATTTCCGCCTTTTTCTTGCTGAATTTTGGTGATACATTGCAGTTTGACCCGATGCCTACAACTACAATGATTGATTTGACTTGGGGGCAAAACACATGTCGGGGTGGCTTTTTAAAGTGAGTGTAAGGAAACCTCCTTTCTGGAAGTATGTGACTTTTCTACATAGCAAGTCAGATATGATGCAGGTGCACAATACAAGACCCAATAGAACCAGTATCTAATGTGCAGTAGCACCTACTATTCCAACCTCAAACATGCCTAAATAGCACACGGCATTTTTTGAGGTTTCAGGCTGCGAATTCCCAGTGCTACTGCTGCAGTGTTTGGTGACTCAGGAGTTGGCAGGGTTTTTCCCCCAAAGGAATTGTCAACTTGTTGGGATTGGAGGTGAACCACCGGCTTCCAGAAACAGGGGACAAGATTGCTTGTGTCCGGGATCCCATTGGAATTTGGAGTGTAAAAACATCTCAGCTAACTTTCGGCGTTTTGAGAATTTGATGTAGAATGCTAGATTATGAATTTGTGAAATCTTGAAGAAATCAGAAGCATTCAGAGATGATTCACCTAAAACATATTCAACTCATCTTCATTCAAATCCCCTTATTTTGATGGTCCAAGCACATGCGCTCCATGTGAGGATCGGGAGGTGATCCAGGCTTGTATCGTCATGGTCTTAGTTCAAGACGACTCCAGATTTTTTGAACCTGAAAAATGTCCAAAAAAAATGGTGCTTGGAAAACGATTTTCTCTTTCATTGATGGGACTGTTCTTTTTTCTCATCTTATGGTGTCAAGCCGGGAGTGTTTTGTAAAAGCCACTCCAAGCTTTTTATAAACTTTATAGCTTCACAGATACTTCCGCGTCCTGCCTCAGATGACTTGGTTCGGAAGCCTTTCTGACTTTGACAATTTTGTTCAAGCGGAGCAGGGTGCTCAGACGCGTCAGGGGGATGACAGGGACATTGTGCGGTAGGTATGGCCATTGCGGGATGTTGTATTGATTGCAAGTTCTTATCAGCTTGCTCACATGGATGAAACAAATGAGGGAACAGCATGCCACTGTGGTCATTTGATTGCAAGGTTAGCGGGCTATTTCTGGCGATCACTGGGCCACTTCGGACTGCAGCTCTATCGCGGTTAAGCTGAAGAGAGACTGGCATAGAAGGAAGTTGCGGGATCTGGTGACCATGCATGAGTCACTTGGGTCTGTTGCTGCTGAAAGATGTGAAATTCAATGCATCTCCCCAGCTGCCAGGCCTTACCGTTGGGTGGTCGGCTCGCAGCTTCCTGTCTTTTGGGCCTGGGGCTTAGGCAGCTATGATGTCATGGTGAAACACAGCCATGAAGTGCCGAAATCCTGTTGAGGCATACATGGACATCATCGCTGCGGCAATCCCTTACGCAGATAAGCAGGGATTCCTGGGATGGTTCAGTCTTCGACTCTAAATGCACATACCACTGGCTTAAGCCGCAGACATTTTCCGGTGAAAAAAAACATGATCCATAGGCTCAACACGTCGTTTTCCGTCGCCAAAAAAGGTGGTCCGTTTTGGCTTTGATGGTTGAAGCACTCGCCATGTGGCTGTGCGTCCTGATCTCAACGAACGCGGAGTGCGTCAACGAGCAACCAACACCCCAACCCGAAACCTGAGGCAAGCCCGTTGGTGGTCGCCTTTGTGATTTGGGTCACCAGTTTGCTTCAACGGAAGCGAACCTGTCGCATCTGCGATTTGCTAGCCACTTGCAAAAAACAAACAAAGCTGATTTTCTGATCATGGAAATCCGTAGACCGTAAGTGAAATTTCAAATAATTCAGGTCGTCCCGGCCGGCACCCATGCAGTGCCTCCATGTCTCCGCCCCCGCTTCTGGTGAGGTCTCTGCTGGAGCTGCTTTACTTGCGTTTGGGAACCTCAATTCCGTTGCTGATGTTTCGGATGGTCACCCCGATGTTGCGTGACACAAAAGTGGCTCCTGAGGTTGATTCCCTTCTCTTTGATGTACTACCTCTGGTATCTTTCCCGATTTGTCAGGGAGCCTACGATGTTTTTTGGTGATGTGTTGATGTCGGGTATCTACGGTTGGTCTCAGTCTCTTGGTTTTTTGTCAGGTGATCTCAACGAATCCGGTGGCAGGAGCATTTGTGTTTTTGATTGTCTAAACCGCCTGGTTTACAATGCTTTTGAAGGGGTGAAGAGTGTCCCCAAAAAAAGATATCATCGTGTATGGTCTAACACCTTGAATTGAGCACTTGCGATTTCTTCCTCATTGACTGCCAGGTTTGCGCAGAGATGACCACAATGACATTCAAGCATCTTGGACATGACCTGTATGAAAGAACATTGCAGAAGTGTTCTCTAGTGACTGTAGTGGTATCCATGGTGCTTGTCCTTTCGGTTCTTTTTTGTTCTTTTTCTTCCAGTCCTTTGGCTCACATGCTTTACCTACCTTGTTTCTACCACCATTGACCCGCCCAAGTCTGTATCTACTAGAAAAGGCTAGGTGGCTGGACACTCCGATTCATCAAAGTGTTTAACAAGATATTTTCAGACTTTTATCTCCTACATGATGCTAGCCTCCAAAATGGAACTCTACGGTGAAGATATGATGAATCTCACTAGCTACTCTCACATACTGTAAGTTTTTGCATGATGTCAAAGAGAATTCTCTTCAATCATTGCACTAAGTTTTTCTAAACTAATCGAAACTGGCAGGAAGGCGGAATTTAAGCTTCGATATAAAATTTCACTTGCAAAACGGCCCCTTTGCGGATTTTGTATTGAACACACCAGTTCTGCTGGGCTATTTCGGGGGATGTCTTTTGCTCAATTGAGGTGGGGCCGCCTGAATTGTTTCGCCTGTTGATCCGCTGGGTCCATCAACCCAGAAAGCTTGATCCGTGAATTTCTGCAGCATTTGTTTGCCTAGCCAAATGGGCCTTAGCCGCCTGGCTTATCAGCAAGAGGGCCTGAGAAAAAACACACACATTTTGTCCCACAATTCGAGAGGAAACGACATGAAACGAAATGAAATGGATAGATTGTGGCTTGAACAAATTGGTGCCTTCGTAGATGGCTTCCAAGGGGTCCCGCCTCCGTCAAGCGGTGTGCTGGCTCCCTGTCCCAAGCAGCCTGTGGATCACGCCATTCAGAGCGCGTTAGATCTGGGGTTGCAGGGGCAGTGCCCAAATCCATGGTTCAATCAACATATTCTTGTGCTATTCGTGATGTGTTGCACAATCCAAGCCATCCCTAGGGCTTATCCAAAACCTTGGCCGTGTTTGAGTCGCAGTTTCACAGCACGCCAGAATCAATGCATTTTTCACGCCGCCACCGAATCTCCGGGGCCGATCCGATGATCCGGGCCGATCCGGAGTTTCGTGGATTTCAGTGGATTCAGTGCCAAACAAATTCAATCCGCGCAGAAGCCACGTGGAAAATCGGCAGCCCGTAGGTGTTTTTAGGTGACCGTTTCAGAGCTGGTCACCCGATAGGCATCATCCACTGAGTGGATGAGGTACCAGATGAAAGCAAGATGTGTCGATCCTCATCACATGAAATCTAAGCACATTACACTATATTCCTATTTAAGTCTTAAGTCTAATGGATAAAAGTCTCTCGCACCATGAGGATGGGCATTTCGCAACCTCGCTCCGCGACACAGATCGAATAGTTGTAAAGAGAAAAGAAGCTCCAATGGTCCAATGGTGGAGGGGATGGATTCTCCAATGCGCTAAAGGGATGAACGAATCATCACGGTTCAACCTCACAGTTTCGGATCCTTTGGCTCGAGCAATTTAAAAATGACTCGCTGTTGGTAGCCTTGCCATCCGCTTGCCAGCCGAAGAAACGGGGGTGAAGATGGTCTTTTTTGTGTACATAGGTGGTGGTCCAAGGGCGTTAGCCTTTTCATTTGTTGTCTTCTTCGTGTCTATGCTACTGCAGCGCTTATCTTATGATACCATTGATGAGAGCATGAGCAGCATGGGCTTCTTTGATGAGATGCCAGATGGTAGTGGTTTCTACTCACGCGGCCAGCGCGGACCCCACGGGCGCAATCGCCGGCAGCGACGAGTTCAGGTACAACACAGCTTTTGGAACACTGCATTTAGCTACATTTGTTTAGCAAGTCTGGTCGTGGTGCTGTTCTTCATGGCTGTGCTGCTCCTCTTCCATTTGCGGCCAGACCTGCGACAGCGTCGTCTTGTGCGACGGGTGGAAGGGCTTTTGTTTCGATGGACCGGTCGACTGGAAGAGTGGATACAAGAGCTTCTCGGTCATCCAAGACAAGGTCCACGTGAGCGTGTCAGCAACGAAGAGATTCAGAAATTACCCAGAGAAACTTTTGTGGGCGAGGATCAACTCCAGAAATGGAGTGTTTCGAGTCTGAAAGATGAATTGAAACGACTGCAACGCCATGCAGAAATGCGTATGGGCTTTGCGGGTGGTAGTGAAACTCGAGAGATGCAACAGCTGATTAAATCCGGCCTTGGCGTTGAGAAAGCTGAACTTGTTCAAGCTGTTTTGAAGGCCAGAGGTGGTGACTCTGGGATCAGTTGTGCTGTTTGCTTATCCAACTACACCAATGATGAGGAGTTGAGAGTTCTCCCATGCGGGCACCGTTTCCACTGTGACTGCGTAGATAGATGGCTAACACAGCAAAGCAGAACTTGTCCACTGTGCAGCAAGCGAGTGTGACGTTTGAAAAAAGATGGCCTGTTTGCTGATTGTGAAGCTGGAAAGTAAATCTGAAAGCGGTCAGAGCTCCCCTCCAAATGTTTTTGTTGCCAGGTACTTACCCTTCTCATTGTGCTACCTTTGCTCAGGCTTGTGACTGACTGCTTGCCAAAAAACTCCTTTGAAGCTACCAAAATCACTTGGTGGACCGGTTTTTACCTGTCCCAGGGTGGAGATGACGGAGCGTTTACCCAGCAGTAGTCTCTATGCCATGGATGAGATCCTCCAGGCGTGGGAAAATCCATTCTTTTCCAAAAACCTCATCCCCCCAAAAGGTAGCGAAAAAGATTGTTGCAAATGTTTGGGAGGGTCGGATTTTGTGAGTTTTGTTTTTGGGGTATGTAGTTGGATGTAGTTGGTTGGACATCTCAAATCAAGGATGATTTGGGAGCCAGAAACATGAGCTGTTCAGCCGGCCGGTGCGTGTCAGAACCAGGCCTCTCAGAGAGCAGCTACGAACACAACTGACTATGAGCAGGTGCAACTGAAACAACTCCAACAAAGCATTTCGAAGGTTACCGGATTTGTAGGACTTTCAAGACAATTCACGTCACAACATGCAGTTTTGCAAAGCCTTGACTTTTATGTCAACACTGAGTATCCTCCGTCCAATTCTTCAGAGTGATCTTCTGTGTATCCAGGAATGTGTCTTTTCAATGCGCGCTTCAATTCGCTAGATTGTGCACAGTATGCTTAAACAAAAAATCTTCCATATGTGGCAAAAACCACACTTGCAGCATTTTTTTTGCCTTTATAGACCCAAAAACACTGGCATCTGCGACACTTTTTTGGAGTCGGCAAACGATTTTCAAGCAAAACAGCACTGTTTTCTTGACCAGCTTAAAACGCTGATATTTGCAGAAGTGGAATTGTAATTTTTTGTAGCAATTTATCTGGGAGGGGGTGGTAACTACTTTTGCTGGGCTCAATTTTGTCCTGTCACTCATCCGCACTTGAGACAGTGCAAGATGCCAAAATAAGAAAAAGCTAGAAGGTAAAATACTATTTTTCTGTCACTGGTGCCACCATAATTCTAGTGCACCAAAATGCCGTAAATTACAATGTCTTTTCAAACCTACCATGCATTTTGCCTGCAAGACATATACACGTCACCGGCCAAAGGTGACTTTTTTTAGTGCCTCCAGTAAGACACGCCCTTTTGCACTTCGTGCGGATTTTAGAATTCGATTTCTTGAAGCCTGTCTGGGATTTTTTATGGTCTCCATGTGCCATGTGAACCTCACATCCTCCAATTGGGGCAGGCAGTTCTCAAGTTGATTTACTACCACAACTGGTTTACAGGCAGGGCCTCTCAGATGAGATGTTATCGAAAAAAGCACTGCTATTGGTCATTGTGAATCCGAAATTGGTTGTTCCTCGACCCACGACGCGTTGTGTTGAGGAAAGCTGGCAGAATGTCCAGGGCAGGGCCCAAGCTGCTCACGCTTCTCCATGAGCCATGCTTTCTGGGTGTCCTGGCTGAAGGGGCTACAAACATTTAGGCCGATGGATATTCTGCTGTAATAACAAAGATGCCTAGCTCCCGCAATCAACGGTTGCTAGGAGAGAGACCAGGCATTCTTTCCGTGAAGTGACGATCAGGCATGTTTTTTTAGATATCCATATACAGGTCCTCGGCAGCTGCAGCAAAATGAGCTTGGATGTGTTTGAACTCGTAGTTCCTTGTTCACTTTTATATATTCTCACAGCGGTAGAATTTAGTTTTCATCCTAGTCCAAGGGTTTTTTTCCCAGCCAACTTGGAGCCACTGAGTTTGGCATTGGTGGCTACAGCAGTAGCATCGAAGCTTTGCGGGACTATGCGATGAATTTGAGCTTGACAGAAGAGCAGGCAAGACTTAGGAACTGCAACTATTGAACAAAAATATGCATTTTTTCAAAAATATATCAAACTTCAAAAACTGCAAACCAACCCACCCACCCCAAACACCCAAAAAAAAAGGTATAAAGGTATATCGGTATATATATGGGGAAGTTACCAAAAAAAAGGGACCCAACCTTTAAAAAGAAAAAAACGGACGGTGGGAGATGTTTTTTTCAGGTGCACCTCTGGGACGAAACTGCCAAGTCTCAGAACCTTCGGTGGAAGAAACTTCGATGATTTTCACCCCATTTGTTTGGTAAAGGAAAAATCATGAAAATGTCTGGAAACCAAAAAAAAACACCAAACTAAATCATGATTTTTTTTTTTCAGATTCTTTGCTATGTTAAATCTTTTGGGGGGTGGTACTTTTGGTAAAAAGTGGTCAGTTTTGTTCATGTTTGTTCAGTTCATTATTCTTTTTAGTGTTGGTTTTTTACTGGAGTGATTTCTCAGTGATTGTTGAGTGATTTGGTGGATGTTTGTGAGATTGATTGTGCAATATAGATTTTTGGATGTGTTTCTTTAGCAATGCTCTCCATGGGAGTATAAGATTCATACTGCTGAAATTCCAATGGCCTTAGGATATGAGCAGTTCCTGTATCACCAAAAGACAAAGAATTTTGCCTAACCCAAGCTAATCCTTTAGGTCCTTTAGGTTTCCTGTGATTTCCCCAAACATGTGTGCTTTTTTTGTGGCATCATTTTCTGTGTTTTTTTTCTTTCAGGAATGATATTTTCAACTATGGCACCTTACCTTCAAATGCGGGGGCACCTCAGATGTAACGCTGAAGTCGATTTCAGCTCTCAGGGGTTTTTCCAACCTGAAAAACCAAACCAGGTCTTGGAAATCCTTGGCTCCACGTGGACCACGGAATGTACCATTTACAACGAGAAGTATATTGGCTTTTCGGTGCCGGGTTTGGGGGGATGGTGAAGGTTGGGTTGATGCTCGACATACAATCTTGGTACCAATTTATTTTTAAGATGAGTGAAGATGCCATCGTGACACTTGAATGCCATTTAATTTGTCACTTTGCTGGTCAATTCCGGCAGTATCGAAGAGGAAGTTCATTAAAATGAAGAGCTGTGTTTGTCTGAATGCACAAGATAGCAGTATTATATTAATCAAACATATTTTCTCTACTATATACTATAGGAGTTGCAAAGGCTAAAAGCCACGGTATGCTATGATTCATATCATAAAACTATAAATTACATGAGCAGCGATCAAAATCTTGGCTGGTTGTTTTAGATATGGTATTATACCACCCAATTGAGCAATGAAAAAACCCTGGTTGTTTAGGTTATATATGGGATTATAGTACCCAGTTATATAACAATAAACCATTATAAGAAATCCCTATTAAACAACCAGTATAATGGAAAGTAATAAGTTTTTTTTTGTGTCGTAGCTCAATTGAATATTGGGTTTATAGTTTATAATAAGGCCAATGCAAGGATCCCTATCAAAATCAACCTCTGGAATGCCCGCCAGCTTCTGGGCTTTGAAGCTCATCCAGTGGAATGCCCAACCAACTTGCGCTATCAAGAGGTGCCTTTTCGCCGCGTTTTTTGTTTGGCTTGAAGAAACTCTTCCCAAATCTTGGGAAGACACAAATACCCATGAAAAAGACAACCCAACCTGGATGAGTTGGGAATGAGTTGGATTTTTGTGGATACTGAATATTACTGGGTATGTGATAGGTTAGTTATCTACTCATTCACATGGGAGTGATTTTTTGTAGGTGGAACGAGTCATGCCGCGCATGATGCCTGCGGAACAGTCCGGGGAACCTAGCTGAAGCTGGGAGGATTGTAAAAGATAGGATCCGATGGTTCAGCCTCTCAATTTCCCTTTTAATCTTTTCAGCAACACTACCTTGACACTCCCAAAGTCAGACGCTGGGATCTAGGTTCCAGCAATGGTTCTTCGTCTCGTACTTTGACCTCAGACCATTCGTCAAAACGGAGGTTGGGGGGTCACAACTTGGATCGACACGCCACCAGCACGACTCAATCTCCAACACTTGGGGGGGGTTGGACCCAACAGGCTGCCTATAGCATTGGCACCACAGCAGCTTGGCCGGGGAGGAAACACGGAAACACACCACTCCAAATCGACGAGATGGCCTGGTTGGCCTGAAAAAAGTGTGATGGAACCCTCCGGAGCTGTGATGTCCTATGAGCCTATGATGTCTTGAGGCGTTTGTGTGCGTCATCCTTTGCATTGCTTCAATCTTCTTCACAAGCTCTGCCAATGTAATCATCTCAGCCTGTTGGGGAGAGAAGGGTTTCACCCACTTGATTCTTGATCGAGTTGTCAAGACAGATGAACGAACGAACACAATGTCACAAAAGTTTCACATAAAATTCAGGCTTCATCAGCAAACCACAAGGTACTCCCCCATGAAAGTTTCCACCCCCTGGAAGCTGAAAATCACTCTAAAATCTTCCAACCCCTCACTTTCATGGCCGGTGACTCTGAAGATCCCGTCAAAAGCTTTCCATTTTCACTTTTTTTTGAAGATTGTGAGGGGTGTCACGACATAGAAACAACTTCAGAAAAAAAACTGTTTTTAGAATTTAGATAATAGTAAGTATATAAGTAATAGCCCAAACAGCAATCGCCTTCCCGATTTCGCACCTGAAAAATGGTGGTTAGACGACGGCCAGCTGTTTTGGCTTCCTGGCAAGTTTTAGGGAGGGTATCTTCAACCATGAAATCCCCAAGAGATGTCGACAGCGGCAATTTTTTCGAAGGTGCTGGTGCTTGCACCGGTTGAAAAGATGATGCGAAAGGTGGAGGCATTTTGGTGGAGCTGGTGCCAGTTGCTGGACAATGATAGAGCAAGATAGTGAAAGTGTTTCCCCCAAACCGTCTCTGAACGTCATTTCTCTTTTTTTTTTTAAGACTGTTGTTTTGTTTTGCAGAGTGTATCCGTGGATGCTTCGCTTAGTTTCATTTGAATTCCTTTTGGGTAGACATGCCAGATGCCATTGCGGCCTGACTTTCAGTTCTTCGTCCGTTCTCCAATGACCGTTCTGGCACTCTTGATCCCTGCGCAGTTGATCCGAGCGAACCCGTTGAAAGCCATGAAAATTGCCGACGACGAGTTCCAGCGAGAGGCCATAGGTTGAATGAGCAAAGGGAGCACCATCAAGAATCAAGATCAGATTTTGATGCATAATCTGATTTTTGTTTTATTGCTCTTCTGAATACGCCTCGACCTTTTGAGTGCAGCAATATTATGATATGTGAGATATCTGTTCTTGGGGCAACACAGGAAATGGAGAAGAAGAAGAAAGCCAATCGCAAGTCCTGGAGAGACTGGCTTTGCAAACGGAGAAATCCAATGGATGTTCTGAGGCCCCGTCCCGTTTGTGGCAACTTTTTTCTTGTGCAATGTTTTTTTTTGTCAAACCTGATCCAGACTCAGCAATTGCCGCTTTTGATGGGCGCTAACAACATTTCTACGGCTCAAGGCTTTAGACTTTAGACATGATGGCTGCTGATGGATGATACAACGATTGAAGGATTGAAGTAAGGGAGTCTTTGAAAGATAGGAGTCAAACTAGCCAGCTCCTGCCACTCAAAATTTGATAAGAGTAAGACACCCATCAAGTTGAGTCACTGCCATTGTTCCTGCTTGGCTCATGCAAATCTAGTCTAGTCATCATCGGCCCAAACTGATGGAGCTACCTCCATCAAAGAAGTTGAAGGCAAAGAAGGTTGATAGCTTCTTCTGCAAGGACCAGTGACTGGATGTGTGAATGCAATATATCTTCAGATGGATGTAATCTAAATCAATTCACTGTATTTCACTATAGGAGTTGTTTTTTTAAAACACAAATCACAATGGAAGAAGGGTCTCATTCAGTAGGAACATGGAGCTACGTGTAGCAATCACCCCGGTTTGCAGCAAACAGTAAGTGATAGAACAAGTTATTCACAGAAGCTGTTCCCTGTGGATGGTGTGGAAGAATTTTTGATGTCAAAACAAGAATTCACATCAAACAGTGAGGACTTCCTGCTGCAACACATCAGCGACATCATCGCCTTCTATAAGCCCAGGTGGAACCCACCGACCGACTTTTGAAAACCCAACCGGGCCCCGCGAAGCAACCTGAGAACCCCAAAAACCGCCAGGGCAGTGGATTCCAGTGGCGGCTTCTTCCAGAGCTTTCGAATCGATGGAACGCCCCTTTGACTCAAGTTGCGACATCAGGGCATGGAATTTTTTGTGAGCTACTGGGAACGAGATATGTAGGAGATTGCGATGGATAATATTTGTACGTGTGCCAGGTCATACATCCAAGGAAAATCCGATGAGAGAATGGAATCTATCGAAGGTAGTATCATTTTCACATGCAGCGTTTTTTTGTGAGTCAGCCCATTAAAAGGAAACGACATGAAACGACTCTTAGTCAGGATTCCAACAAAGTTTCCTTGAAAGAGTTCAGATGCCTAAGGAAATTCAATCCAGATTTCCGTCAAATTGTGTCCAGTGCTCGCATGGCCCCTTGGCACCGGAATGTTGACATAACTTTTTGGAACGAAGGAATAAATTGTTTGGGCATCATGTTTAGCATCAAAGTCTAAACCTGCGAGGTGATAAATTTCATGTTGGCTGGAAAGCTTCTTGGTGATGCTGAACTGTTGAAGATTGGGACGCATGGTTTGGAGCAGCTGAGATGCAGGAAACTGTTACATTGCGTTTTACCGTCATTTTCAGATGTCCCATGTTGTGAACTTCTTGAAAATCATGAGAAAATATGCTTCCAAAAGTGATGATCCAGAATACCCTGGAGAAAAGTCAGAAAGTGACAAACATTGTTTCAGCCATTGCTTTGGATTTACCTAAGGTATATTGAAAACGTGCATTATGTACCTGCCAAGCAAAGTTATGCCTTCACAGTGCGACAGCACAAACCGGAGGAGACTTTGTTCTAACCTTTGCTCTTCGTGGCTCAGGTCTAATCTTTGTCGCACAAGTTGGTCTGACCCAGTGGCCCCTAAAACATAGTAAAACTAGCTTGTGCCATTTTGGAAAGTATTTTATGTGCAAAGGTGTCTCCTGGAGAAGCTGTTAATCTAGCTGCTTTGCACTGTTGCACATCCACAATGGTGGGATGGTGAAGGACATGGTGGAGCAAGCCTATGGCTATGCCTTTATCCTTGCTGCTCATGCAGCTGCCCGAACAGCGGGCGTGCAAAGCTCAATTTTAGAGATTCCAACGATTTTTCATGAGCATTTGCAATCGGTGCATGCCTTGTAAGTTGGCAATTTAGATTGGGCAACTGGATTTCATTCGGAAAATATGTCGCTACTTTATAGAAAGAAGTCTTATGTGTTGGCTACATGTCCTAGCTGTATTTTTGTCTCTGCGATGTCTTCGAGGTTGCAAAGGATAACACCGACGTCGCTCGTGTCTTTGATATGCTCGAGCGCAAGTTTTGGCTCCCTGATAAGACTTTCAGTTGCAAAGAGCCGTGAAACAGGAACTTTGTGACTGACCGATACAGAGCCTAGATTTGAATCATGATACTTTGGAATTTATCTGTGCAAAGTCATCAAAGTCACTGAAGTTCCGTACGCGTTGCAGGGGAGCATACCTGGACACGATCAGTGCTGAAGGCTGGTTTTTTCCAAAGCCCGTGAAGCAGGAAAAGGGCCACCAATTCTGCGCAGCGTGGCAGGTGTGGTTGACAATACCTACCGTGGGCAGAACTCCAACATGCACATGTGCGAGGCGACTCGAAACGAGACTTTCAACCAAGCCGATATCACTGATGGCTAACAAACCCATAGCATTTTGGTAGGCCGCACCTGAATGTTCTATTGGCTAAACAAACACAAAACGGTACCGGTACTACTACAATTAGTAAAGAGTTGGGAGAAATGATGGAGGAAGATAAAGGAAGAGTTGATGTTAATAATATATGTTACTGTAATGATGATTGCGGTGTTGTTGAATGTCATGATGATGTGGTGCTGCAAGCACAGCTTATAGGCATTGATCGCAGCCTTTGAAGCCACTGGTGAGCAGCGAGCCTCGTTTGTAGATTCATAGGGCAACAGTCTTCTCGTGGCTGGTTTTGACGTAGGGCTTTTAAATTTCATGAACTTTGCTTCATGTATTTAATCATACTGTTGATGGACAAGATCCTGCACCACCAAGGATGATGATTATCCCATTATTTATAGGGTTTTAACCATCCCAGGTGGTGCAGGAGATTGTCCATCAACAGTATCAAATTATTTTGACATAAAATTGAAGAACCATCTCATCTTCCCTCAAAAATCCATTGTGGATAACAGCTTTAAAAAACCCAGGCTATTTAGATCGTGCTGAAGTCTTGGCGGAAACCTTCGCTTCGAAACTTGGGCTCCGTTTCTAGAGATCTTTGGTTCAGAAACCTGTGGAGCCTTTTTCGAACCTCATGATTTTCAAGCTAAGGAAGCTGGCAGCAAAAGGTACCATGGCTCAAAAAGAACTTGGAAGTGGAGAGTTGGTAAGTGGGGGTTTTTAATGAGATGTTTTGGCCTCTTTGTGACTTGGATAGAGCTGCAAGAGGGGTGTTGTTGCGAGGTGGTGGCTTTGTTTGGGAGCACTACACTGTCGACTTCGAAATTGATTGGGAGCGCTGGTATCATCATATCAGATCAAGGTTTATTCTGTTGAATTCCATAAAACCCATGCGGACATGGAACCATGAGATGCCGTCAGCCATCCAAGTGTATGGCAGGAGTACAACAAGAATGATCCGTCCAACATCTACAGGCCTTGGGGTTTTCAGCCTGGGCATCAGAAACTCTGCTGTACAAAGTGAATGTGTTACGAGGTTTTGGTTGTCCGTCATGCCGCTGGGACGAATCAGCAAAAGTGTAGAAAAGGAATCTGGTAGGTTGGCTTTGTACGAACGGTAAGGCATGGTAACGCTACGAGAAAATTTGCACCAGCATCTTGTTTCATTCTTAAACATCTACGTCAAAAGGCAAGTGAGGTCGCAAATTCGGAATCCCAACAGATTCTCCACTTTCTTTTCAGAAGTCACTTTCTTTTTCTTCAAACATTTTGGACTTTCACTTCATGTCTTCAAAACTCCATGGTTTTCCCCCAGCGGTTTTTGCCGAAAAAAAGCATCTGAGGATTGAGTGGGCAAAGAACCTTTTGAATATTCACAGGCACAGACCAAAGTTTTGGATGGTGAATCGAGCCAAGGACGCCTCGGAAATTCGTTTGTCGATCCATTGGTTTCCGATGTTGGGAAAGCTGGAAGAAAGGATCAACAATTTGAAGAGGATACATGGATAAATGATAAATTTAACAGAATATGATACAATGTTAAAAAAATGGAACCAACATGAAAATAGGTGGAAATGGATTTGATCTTATTGTTTTGTTGAAGGAAAAAGATCTCATTCCGGGAAAAGTTTCTTTCAGGAACATTTTTTCAGACCTTTGGGATAAAGTTTCTCCACTTCACAGGAGCTTTTCGATGGAGCCTGGGATCTGTCTTGGGATCCGGTCTATGGAGGTTTGGTGTATGGTTTCGGACCCGATAGGCCAGGAAGATGTGCAAAAATCTGCCGCCAGTCGGTTTAAGGAGAGCGATCCGTTGAAAAAACATGAAAACGGAACGGCAGGAAGTGGTGTGATGAGGAGAAATATTTTTGGGTGCTGAAGCTGAGATTTTCAAAAGAGTATTGAAGAAATAGCACAGAGACCTTGAAATCATTTCGATTTTTTTCTCATTTTTCTATATTGTGTTGAGCATTGCTGAACGACGCAAGTCCCAAACATACTGAAGCCCCACGACTTTTTTGAATTCCGAGGTTCAGGGTGAATCAATTGCAACTGCTTCACTGCTCTTCCAGGCAAGCGAAACACGGTGAGGCAGTGAGTCCTGAAGTGTTTTAGATGAGCTTCACTGAGGCAACCAAGGATCCTTTATATGTCGAGAAGTATGTGTGCCTTTGGCAATACTGCTGGGAGCATTGGGTAGATCATGAACATGGAGGCGAGGTTATGGGGGATTGTTAATCGATGAATCCAGGCATTCTTTCCATGATGTGCTCAATATACCTCTCAAACAATTGTTTCTTTCAGCATGGTTGCCAGGGTGGTTCTGCTTCAAGATGTCCCGTGACAACAAGCGCTTCAACGACGAGAAGGCGGTTGACGAATTGGCGAAGGTTGCGACCCGTTTGGCGAAGGTCGTTTCGGGGGAGTGTTTTTCGTCAGGCCATCGCGGGTGGCAAGTGTGATTACCACACCTTGGTTTCTTGCAGCTTGGCTTCAATGATCCTTAATGGTGTTGAAGCAGAGTGATAATTGATGCAATTGGGGTGAACCCCAGTCTACCAAGTAGTGGATATCCACAATATTTTGGATAAAGGGGTAGTTTTCGATAGACACTTCGACCGCAAGTGAATGACGACTTGACTTGGATGAAACTAGAGCCCTTTCACTCAGGTGTTGAGGCTTTGAGACCTTTCCTGTGATGAATGTACATAGAGAATCACGACGATGGGCACATTGATTTGTTTTTAGGGAAGACGAAACGAAGATCTGCGGGAGAAAAGGGGGTGCTGATAATGTGATGATGATGATGATGATGATGATGATGATGATGATGTTGATGATGATGATGATGATGATTATGATGATGATGATGATGATGATGATGATGATGATGATGATGATGATGATGATGATGCAGCAACGCAAGCTTCTCATCTTTGCCGTCCTGTCAGCTATGGCATCATCACTCGAAGCTTCAAGCTGTCAACATCACCGAGCTGACAGGACAGAGGCCTCCGAACCGATGGAAACCGTCATCCTGGAGAAGACCATCATCAAGTCTGGGAACCTGACGTGACCGATGTTGATGCTAAAGCCAGGGTAGTTGATGCCTTGTTCACCAGGGTTGTTTTTCAGTACTTTTCTATGAAAAGTATGCAGTTGGGATAAGTGGCAAATGGATATATATACATAAAAAACTATATTTTGTATATACGAATTATATTGAGGTCAATTGCTGTAAAATCATGAATCTGCCAATCACTCACCAAGATGTTTGTCATTCTTGGTGAAACCTGAATGGCTCCAATCCTCAGGTTAGGATCCCTTTTAGCTTTGGGATTTGGTGAGGCCTGACAACTTCGTTGGACTTGGCTTTGGGAATGAATGTGTTATTTTTTTCCTCGAAGATCTTAGATCCTTAGGTTGTTTTTGAGTTTGGAGATGAAACTCACCATCTAGACATTTGCTAGCAAATTAAATTCATTAGATGAATTACTGGATCATTGGGGAATCAAACATCAAAATTTCGATCAACGTTTTTCTTTTCGGTGGAACGTGTCCCAGTTTTTGCCAAGCAGGCTGGAGCCAACATAGTGAGTTCTAACATGGCCGGCTCCAATTCTGGTGTCAATGCTATGGTGGAAGGCAGGGTCCAAAATTGCAACAAAAACGTGGCATGAAGAAATGGAAACACTTGGAAGGAGGGACTGTTTGAAGACTTTTGTGGGATTTTCTAGGGTCCAATTTTTTGTTTTACAGATATGATGAGTCGAGATGTTGATTTGCTTTGAGGCTCAATGGTAGACTGCATCGCCTGGGAGCTCAGTTTTTGGAGCTGGTGGGTTTTTTTGTCGAGAGAAACAATTGAAGGATTGGTGGATTGGTGTTTATGACCTGTACAGGTTGGCATTGCAAAGATCTTGAACTTCAGCACTGCCACAGAAGTGTTGCAGGGCAAGGCCAGGGGGTTTGGAGCATTAAAAACCCACCCAAAAATAAGCGACACCCAAAAAGCTCAAAAATGCATCTTGTTGGTGTGGGTCACCTCAAAAACCTTCCAAACGATCCATTTTTTTTTGGGAAAAAAATCCAATATTGAAAGCAGCTGGCTGCTAGAGGTGATGACCTTTGTGAATCAGATTGCAGAGATTGTCCATGGAGTTGTGGATGAGTGCTGGGGTGCCGTCAACAAGAATGATGGTCACTTGGACATCAACCGGAGAATTGGGTTTTACCCCCAAATCATCCATTTTTACTAGGGTTTTCCATTATTTTAATCATCCATTTGATAACGGAATTGATCTTGGAAACCATCTCTCAGAAAGTTCCTTTCCACTTGACGACGAAATCCTTGATCCGAGGCGATTCCTTCCTCATCATTTGGCGTTTAGCAGATCTCACATCGGCGGATGTCTGCTTACCCCCCCTCCCCCCATTCTGTGGGTTTACCACTGTTTTTTTTCACAGTGACTTTCAGCTTCAATCTCGTTGCAGCGTGATAATTGAGATGGTATGATGATAGGGTATGACTCCATGGGATGACCGTCGTGGATCGTTAGGGTGGTAACATCCACTTGCATTTCGCCACACCTCGCCATCCTGGAAAGCTTGAAACGGATTTGAGGCTTGCAACAGTAGCTTATGAAGTCGATGTGGTGATGGTGTCTATTTTGGAGGACCTTCATATTCCAACAAGGTATGTTTTTGTCTTAAAGAGTTTAAGAGTTTAAGACGAACTTGAACACGTTAGCATACTTTCGCAGTCATTTCATGCCCCACACTATGCATTGACAAAACAGCTGTCAAAACTACACACATTTCAGACAGAAAGAACATTTCTAGGTTTCAAGGGGTGGTTTAAACTTGAAGCCTTCTTCTTCGCGTGGATGCGTTTTGAGCCCCACAAGCTTTGCAGTTCTGGCTAGACGTGCCGAGGCTGGGCAAAAGCCTAAATGGAAACATTGGCTTAAAAATGAATAAATGGATGCAATCTCAGGCAATCTGCTTATTGCCTGTTGAGGTGTTAATGGGTCCGGATGTGTCAACACGGTGCCACGTTGGCACCTCGGGGTTCAAGGGGCAGGGTGTGTGGACGGCAGGCAAAGGATGGAAGAAGAAAGCAAACAGAGAAGGGTAAGGTTAGACTTGTAGATTCCCATCTCCTTTTTGTATTTTTTTTTGGTGAGATTTCAAATTGTCAAAGGTGTTTTGGCATGTAGTAATCCATTTCCCTAAAACTTTGAACTACAGATTGAGGTTCATCAATGTGGAGGCGATGCATGATATTCTGATATTCAAGGATTAATATAGATGAAACTATTGATGAAAACAAGAAAATTCAGACGACAAATGTAGACTGTAGACCTGTTTTCTGGGTGTAATATGCCAGCTTAGTCTGTTAAACTGCGGGGACCTTCCAACCAGGCCCTGGTTGCGGTGTGGCTCCCCAGCTCAGCACATTCGAAAGGACTTTGTTGAAGCGCAGATTGGAACATGTGGAATCTGGCTCAATGGAAGCTGCTGATCAAGTAATTACAGGTATGCTTCCACCGCAGTTGAGAAGTTGAAAGCCACAGAAGTTGTCAAAGGACCAAAACCTCCTGATGTACAATTCTTTTAGGTTACACTGCTTAGTAGAAACCTGTTAGCAGAACCTCATTTGATGAGAACCTTAAAACATGCGCTGAACCCAAGCGATCTGAGCTTTTCGCCAATTTTCACCACCCTCGTGCACCAACACATTCAGCAATGCAGCCATAGTGAAGTTTTTATTAAGCCATGGCCATTCTGCTGCAACCTTTCAGGCAATGGAGCCGTTGGACCTCCCCAAACAAGTGCAAATCGTTGTGCTTCTAATAGTTTGCATTGAAGTTGTTTATGCATGTTGTTATCATTCTGTTCTGGTTGTGATTGTGATTGTGATTGTGATTGTGATTGTGGTTGTGGTTGTGGTTGTGGTTGTGGTTGTTGTTGTTGTTGTTGTTGTTGTTGTTGTTGTTGTTGTTGTTGTTGTTGTTGTTGATGTTGATGTTGATGTTGATGATGATGATGATGATGATGATGATGTTGTTTGTGGGGATTGATGTTGAGTCGTTGTTGATGATGATGGGATGTTGATGTTGTTGACAAGAAATATGCCGATGATGGTGGTTGCTGGTTCTGCTGCTGCTGCTGCTGCTGCTGCTGATTCTGCTGATTCTGCTGCTGCTGGCCGTGTTGTTGTTGTTGTTGTTGTTGTTGTTGTTGTTGTTGTTGTTGTTGTT